>DWKL01000393.1:0-19500 GCA_018249415.1 Phareas burnsi | reverse complement strand
AACAGTAACATGATAAAAATAACAAAATAGTATTACCATAATTAGTAGTAATAACATAATTTGAAATATTACCCAGACTGAGAGCAGAAATTTATCATATTGGTTTTCTCTAGCTCGGAATCGAATGCGACTCCCGTTTCAGTTTTTAGAGAGCCATAGAGTTCCACCACAGAAGTAAAGATGTGGCAATATGGACATTGTAAGACAAGGCGATTAGAAGCATTAACACTGGTTAGTTGGTGATATATTAAGACATAAAGTTTCTAAGACAAATCAATCGAAGCATGCATGTCATTCGTGAGGCGACATTATTCGTTGCCATGACAACGGATGTTAGACGGACCCTGACTACAAGCTAGGAGACTGTACCGAGGGATGCATCAATTTTTTTTATATCGCTTCGCTTTATTTTGTTATTCTTAATTTATATAATTTCTACATATCATATACATATCATATCACAACAATGATATTTGTGTTAACTAATTTTATTTATTTATTTAACAATTCATGTTCACTTAAATCTTAAAACTAAAAAAATATTAAAAAACATTTTACAAAGGACACACTTATTTCAAATTGAAATTTCTTCCAGCACTCCTGGACTGGATAATTAATTAGAAAGCAAATTCAGTGTGCATTAAAATATATATAGGTATAATATAATAAATATTGTCTAAAATATACGTAATCCATTATAAGTATATCATTTAAAATAACACATACATTCTATAAATATATATGTATATTACGTTTGAGGAGCAGTAAACGAGCATACAGGCCACCTGATGTTAAGTAGTCAACGCAGCCCATGGACACGCACATCTAACCTCAAACAAAACTGAAGTTCTATCTGAGGTCGTATGTAGATGCGTCACTACTCCTAAAGACTAAAATGTTCGCCTCGCTGTAAGTGTTCGGGTAACTGCATCTCTCCAACTAAAACACTAAAACTGCTTGACTGCGGATGAGGGCGGCGGCGGTGTCTCCCCGGACGAACTATAGTTCTACCACCTACAATACAAATCAATAGTACATTCATATATATCTAAATGATAAAATATTTTGTTTATGAACATTTAAGAAGTTTTTTTTATATTATGTAACGAGTACTCACGATTTGCGGTTTTTGAATTGCCTATACCGCAAATCGTGAGTACTCGTTACATAATATAAAAAATGTATAATTTCCGCGATTATATTAGCTTAAAATCATTTATAGAAGTGTCTATTTATTATAAATAAATAAAAGAAGCCGATAGACCCGATCGGGTGTCGGTTATTATTAAAATCGTGAGGCAAATGTGTGATAATTATATACCTGGGAGTTCTTCATAATGTTCTGAAAGACCGGTCGGACACATTGGCGATGCCGCGTTGCAAATGTCTATAAGCGTGGGTGTCTACTCTCCATCAGGTGGCCCGTCTGTCTTATAGCTAAGTTAAAATATAAAAAAGTGTCAAATCTAACTTGCTAGCGTAGTGAATGCCTCAACCATTAACCCTTCCCTTTTTACATAGTGAAAGCAAACGAGCCGTTGTTAAGTGGCTCTTCTGACGTTGGCCGCCGTTTGACATGGTCATTCCTGCCCATGGACATCTACTCATAACCCACCTCAAATAAGACTACCTGAGGTCGATTACGGTTGCATTACTTCCCCTTAACCGGTCCTATTAATATGCCTTACCCTTTGAATCAGAACACATCATCTTGACCGCAGCCCTTTTGATGTTCCACTTCCGGGCACGGGTCTCTCCTCATAACATCCAATTGATAGAGATACGGGTTAGTGACCAACTCGTGTCGAATGTTTTGGAACTGGCTATAAGACCTGTGACCTGTTTAACGGCAATTTTCCAATAATAACAACCAGGACCTATAGCTTTACGTGTCCCCCGATGCACGGAAGCGTGCATGAAATTTAGCCATTAGCGGTCATCCGTCCAACCTCCGATCGCGTCCGACGTTGCTCAACTTTGTAGATCGGTTACGATTTATTCGAGCCACAGTACCATGCGCAGTACTGCTGTCATAGGCAGAAACAGGTGTAACATTGGTACCGATGACGTCAAATCATGAAGAGTTCTACTGCCTTCACACACTAAGATTCTATCGCCAGCAGTGGAACGATAAACAGTTTATGAAATCCTAAAACCACGTGACGCATTCACTTGTTTACATCAGCTAATTGACTCTTCCGTTACGTAGAGAGTAGCGTGGAGACATTACTCGTGATATCCTGACCCCAGGTCAATACGAACCGACCTTGTAAATGAACGCTGACCGACTGAGATCACTCGTCAGTATAGCCGCGATAAGGCACTCGTCCTAATGTCGAAGAACCGCGGGTAAGGATAAAGCAAACCGCTTCTAATCGTTCCGATAATAGTCGTCCAAAAAAAATCACGCTTTCTACACTCATAGCCCTTAACACGTTGACTGCGGCGGCTAATATTTGAAACAATCCACCCGTGCGGCGCGCAACACAAGAGGCGTGTTTCAGTACGGTGGCACACACCGTATGCGTCCGAGCTGCGCGGATGGCGCGGACAGTAAAACACGACAGATGCGTTTGCCGCAGTCAAAGTGTTAACTAGGGTTCCCTACCTCGTGCGCACACATAAAGACAAGTACACAAGCATCCAAACCCAGAGTAGAAATCCAAATTTAACCTAGATGTTTGCCTGATCTGGGATCCAACTCGAATCACTGAGACCGGTATGGAGACCGCTGTATTACGCGGCTCTTAACGCAGAAAAGTTCCCCAAAAAGTTCGAAGTAAGTATGGCCGTGTCTGACCGGTACGTTCCGTTTTTTCCATTTTCTCTTCATGTCATCAGTCCACCTAGTCAAGGGGCGACCCCTATTCCTTTTGCCAAGGCATAGCCGCCACTCGATGACCCTTTATACCCATCGGTTATCGGTTATCAGTGAAAATCGGATACCAAAAATCGGCCGGCGCAAATCAAGGACCTATGAAACGCAGTCTGCGCCAAACCTTAAGCAATAATTCTAACATCTTCAATTCCCATCTCAAACAGTAACCGCTTATTCGTTGGTAGTAAGATAAGTGACTACATACGCGCTATAAATAGCACAATCCCTGCCAGCTAGATGGGCATCTATTACAATCAAACTAATGTCATTGTAAGTACCTTCTGTACCTTCGCTCGAAGGAATCGGAAAGAATTCCTTTGAGATACCTCTGAGATCGTAGTTTTTATATATCTCCACTAAGCTTCTACAATTACCATTGGTGAAGATACGGATTAGTAGCCGATCTGTGTCGGATGTTTTCAAATCGGCTACAAGTCTTCCGACAGAGTAATAACTGTTATCCTATGATAATAATCAGGACCAACAGCTTCACATGCTCCCCAAAGCATGGAAGAGTGCATAAAATTTTGCCACAAGTGGTCACCCATCCAACTCCCGACCGCGCCCGAGGTTGCGTAACTTAATTGATCAGTTACGATCTACGCAAGTCGCGAGGTTTTGCGCATTTATTATAATTATGATATACTTAAGCCAGTTATGATTGAATGGACAAATTTTAGTAGCTCAGTTTTAATTTACAAGGCCTTGGATAATAGGCCTACAGCCCACGTGTTTTATAACAGACGTACAATCAAATTTATGACCATATATACGTATGACTCAATGATGTCATACGATTTCGCGAAGCTGTTTGAAATTGGTTTTATTGGCCTTGGAGTTAATGTCAGATTGTTTGAATCGACTCCAATTTTTCATTCCTTCGGTGGGTGGTGATCACAGATTTGACTGTGGTTTATTATATGCTTGAAGGTGTCGGTACTCTTCGCGGTTTTATTTCATCCCAACCACCGCCTCATCTATCTCTTGACGGCCCGCGTGGGGTAATTGCTATACCGGTCTGACACGCAGATGGTAGCGGGTTCGATTCTCGACAAATTTATATTTCTATTCTGGGTCTGGGTGTTTGTGTACTTATCTTTGTATGTGTCCATGTCACCCACGACACGGCAAATTCTAATGTGGGGCTATGTAAAGCGTTAGCGTTAACTTATATATTACTGCGGGCTGCTTTAATGGCTGTGTTATACAGATACCAATTTGAGGCGTTCAATTCAGCCCTCAGCGGCAGCGACCTATCTCTGATATTTCGATAGATAGACTAATCGCTAAGACTTTTTTTTATGTTTGCAAGTCTAGCATACGGCCACCTGATGTTAAGTGGTCACTACAGTCCGTAGACGCCCACATCTAACCTCAAAGAAGATTGTAGTTCTATCCAAGGTCGTATCGTATATGCGTCACTACTCCTGAGGACTGAGGCGGTCGCATGATTTACTTCACTACAGATTGTGAGGGCGGCGGTGGTACCACCCCTGTTAAACTTTAATACTACCACCTATCAACGAGACTACTGAAAATAGGCCTTTGAACTGACCGCAGATAGGACTAATATCCTATTTTGCGGTTCATTATACACGTCCACTGGCGGTCGTCTGCTCCCGTTACGAAAAATATATATAGATTTGCTGCCCGTAGGAAGTCGTGGATGAAAAGCTTTGTTCCAATAATAAGTATCGTATCATGGCCCTTTGCATTGACCCTACGCACTGCCTGATAACACCGAGATTAATGGTTCTAAGTTATTAAAGGAATATTTTAGCAATTAACTGTCGCAGGATATGGGGCCGATGGATGGATGGATCGAATGGATTGTTTACTTTTCTATGCTTTATGTTAGAAGAGCCTGCACACGAGCCTGAAGGGCACCTGATGTTAAGCGGTCACTACAGCCAAGGGCAACCACATTTAACCTTAAACAAAGCTGAAATCCCATTTGAAATCGTACGTAGACGCATCACTACTCCTAAGGACTGAAATGGGCATCACGCTGTATGTTTACCCGATAACCTCATCTCCCCAACCGATACACGAGTATTGCCTTATGGCGGACTACGAGGTCGGCGGTGATATCGCCCCAGCCAAACTATATCACCTATCATGGCTTTTAGCTACAACCCTTAGGCATGCCCCCCCCCCCCCTACAACTGGCGGAGGCCTAAAGCAACCCACAACCTTCCGTCAAGGTTTAATAACTGCTCTCCAATGATAAAAACCGGGACCGACAGCTTAACGTGCCCTCCGAAGCACGGAAGCGCGCATGAAATTTAGGCACTAGCGATTATCTATACATTTCCGGACCGAGCCCGACGTTCCTTAACTTTGTTAGTCGATTACGAGCTACAGAAGCCGGAGGGCTGTCCGTGCTCCTTCTATGCCTTTATTTCCATACAATAGAATCCCATACATTCAGTCTGTTTTTTTCTTGCTAGTATATCTTAAAACGAACAGCTTGAAATTGTGTCTAATTGATGATTCATCATTTTTATCGATATCTGCAATCCACCTCCAATTTGATTCTAACCGCATATGCATTGGATTTATGAAGGTCATATGTATAGGGTACACCTTTGATATTTAAAGGTCATAGGTGAATTTTCCAACGTTTACGTCATCATCGTGAAAATAGGAAACACCATAAAACAATCGACCAAAATCGCTTTAACGCGTTATATATTTACAGTCTCAACACTGGGATAGCTTGCGTCGTGGGTGCCATGAATCACTTAACATCAGGTGACACGCAGCGTGCATGCACGTTTGCTACTGTTTTTTTTTATATTTGACAAGTAGCAACGAGCATGCAGGTTGTATGATGTCAAGTGACCACTGCAGCCCATGTACACTTGTATCTAACCGAACAAGACTGAAGTTCTATCTGAGGTCATTCGTACATGCGTCACATGGTCGCCTCACTATAAATGTGGTCGGCAACCACACCACTCAAACCGAAACACAAAAACTGCTTCGCGGCGGATTATGTCGGCCGCGGTGGTGCTTCCCCGAACGAACCTTACCCCGGATGACTCTACCATCTACTAACTCTTCAAACAAAAAACCTATCGGCTGTCAGATCGGCAGTGGCCACTTAACATCTGAATATCCGCACGCTTGTTCGCTGCTGCATAAATAAAAAAGCTTGGAAAATGCAGTTATGTCGCATAACTTGTATAACATTTATTTCTATAGGTGATATAATATAAGAATTCAATAACATGACCCGTGGTTTTGCTTAACCACGGTATCGTCATAGCATTGTCTCACTTGTATTATTCCTAGTAATAGATTATTGATGATGCATAGCATATAGCATAGCATTTTATAGCATAGAAATAGCTAACGAGCGTGCAATCCACCAGATGGAGTAACTGCCCCATACGATTTTTTTTTTCGAATATGTGTAGTTGCTCTTGGCCTTAGCGGCTTTTACAGCTTCACCAGGTTTTAGTGGCGAGCCGGGGAGGTCTCAGCCGGGGGGTCAGAAGACTATGATCCTGAAGTGGGGTAACGGCTGCGGTCCGTGGCCGGAGCCACGGCCCGGAGTCGCCCGCCTCTCCATACCTCATACGAACATCTGTTGTCAAACCCAAATACGATTGAGGTCCTACCTGAGGTCAGACGCGTTGCTACTACTTGAGGACTAAAATTGGAATGTCTTGAGTGTTTCTACCTTACCATACCGTTTCGAGCGAAACACAGCTGTGTTTGCTATTGTAAGTCACGAACCAACAGGTGGTAGAACTATAGTTCGTTCGGGGAGTTGCCACCGCAGCCCTCACTATCCGCCGTGACGCAATTCATCATCATCATCATCACCATGAACCCATAACTGTCGCACTGTTTACATATAGATATAAAATGATATAAGTTGAAAATCTTTCGTTCACCTGAAGGAGCCGTAATCAAAAATTATTTAAGAAAAAATCTTCCCATGATTACTTACTGAATGTAACATTAAGAATATTTATTTTGTTAACAATAAATTCAGTCTGCGAAATCTACCAATCCCCAAGCCAATATGGTAAGGCCTCTCATACTGAGTGTAGATCCGTGCCCGGCAGTCTGACAAAAAATAATTAATGAAGGTGATTAAGAAATAAGAACAATCAAATTCATCAATTTATGATCATACCGTGTCAAGTAAACATGCAGACATACAAACATGACGAGAGCCGGAGGAATAATAAAATTAAAAAAAAAATGTGTGACGTAATTTGTGAATGACTCCTTACCGTAAAATAAAAAACACGGGAATTTATGGAACACGTCCCCCCAATCGTTTCACTGTATTACTGAGTCAGTAAGGATGCAGTTATATTTAGCGCTTTAGCTGTTAATATTGTTCAGCGTTGGCTTTTTTACACTGTGTCTCCGCCTTGTGGTCTAGATCTTACGTTTTCAGTCACTCCGTCCGAACGAACACAGACAGTTCTCTTGTTTTCGCTACAATTTTTATGACTAGCCCATTTTGATACGAACGCACGGACAGCTTAGATGTTATGTTGCATAATATAACGCTCGTGTACGCCGAGCGATCCGTCGAGCGGACCTGGTACGATTGTAGGCTTTCAGGTGATTTCTTGCCTTTTTTTGTGACCGTGATTTGTGAGTGTATCGGTTTTTGTCGGTGTGAGACATATTGTGATCGGGTTTGTGAGGTTAGAGCTCTATGGAGCCGGTTCGGTGTTTAGTACGTCGGCAGTACGCATGCGATGGTTTACAGATTTTGGCAGGAGTGTCTAAACTGAACGAAGGCGATCGTTGGTTCGTTAGATAAGCTGAAATGTTATGACGAAGTGATTGCGGTTTCTAATTTGGAAATTTGTTTATTTCTGCAGATAATGTTGCGTAAAGACTACGCAATGTTTTTGTTGAGACTGTAAGAATGCTTTGACGAAACGCTCGATTTAGATTTGAGTCAACGGTGATTCGTTTTGTACGATATGATTGATTTAGATAATTATTGATACTTTATCGTGAAATTTTAAAGAGGCGCTATTGTAAATTGAACTACGTACCCGTATATAGGCTTGTTTTTATATTCCAAAAACATATCTGTAAGGAATTTTTACTCAAATTGATCCGTGTTTATTTATTAATAAATAATTAATTTTCATTTAATAATTAGATTTCATAATTGTTTTCAAAAACGTAAGATAGGATAATAGGATATATTTATAAGAGGCTTGGTAATCAACAATCGTAGGTAATGAAAATTAGCGAATTAAATGTTGTACAAAAATATAGTTCAATCTATAATGTAATAATAAGATGTGGATATATTTTTCTTTACTATTTTTTGGATGTGGTTTTTCCTCTTTAATTTCACACAAGTAACAGATATTACATTATTTTGTAGTGTAGGCAGTTCTTTCACTCCTCGAGTATTTCTAGTGATACGATTCGGAACACCGAGGCTGGAGATCTGAGGTTCGAATCCCGCATGCATCTCAGATTTTTTAAATACGCACGTAGAATTCAAAATTATTTATTACTTGCTTTAATGGTATAGGAAAACTTGTGAAGTAACCTCCATCCGTAAAAGCTCCTCGTAAAATTTTCAAATGTATATAAAGTCTATAAACCGGTATTTGTCCTTTGGTCTAACTTTTAACGTTCTTCTAATAGGAAATCCGTGCCCAGCATTAGGGCAGTAAAGGGTTGATGATTATTATTTATTTATTCATTTCCTTCATTCCTACCAACAGAGGAATCCAAGAATGCGGCCCGGATATTCACGGAACAGTCCTCCAACCTTCTGGAAAGGCTGGAGGTGCTGGAGAGGCAGCTGCACGAGAGGATCGCGAGCCACATCCCCAGGGACCTGGACACGCTGGAACACCTGGTACTGCAGCACAAGGACTGGGAGGGCAGCGTTCACGCGCTGTCGTCCGATGTGGAGGAAGTCCAAGCTACCTTCAGAGGTATGACTTATGTAATAAGGGTGATGGAAATCTTCGTAGGTTGGCTGCGGCGGCGCCACTGACGCTATGTTTACTGTATAACAGCGGTAGATGGGTAGTTAAACTATAGTTTAATTACCCATCCAGTGCCAGTGCCAGGTACCACCACCGCCCTCACAGTCCACCGTGATGTTTTTGTTTCGGTTGGAGATGTGGGGTTTTGGGCACACTTACAAGCGAGACGAGCATTTAGTCCTCAGTAGTAGAGACACATACGCGTGACTTCAGATGAGAATTCTGTTTGGGATTGAGTATGGGTGCAGGTCCATGGGTGGGATTAGCTATTTATAATCACTTAATCAATATGCTTTGTTACTTCTATGCTATAAAAAATACACCGTCTCTTGTTTCGATGAAACCAGCTGGTATTTAAGTGTCTCTTATATTGTCTTATATAATTAAGTAAGTAATCTATTTTACACCTGTATTTTCTTAGTTAATTAATGGTGGTGCCCATGGGCTACAGGGCTCAACATTAGGTGGCCTGCACGTTTGCTACTCTGTTTACGTAACAAAGGTCTAAAACACGATTGAATATAACCGATCGCGAACGATATATACGACCGCAAAGTGAGACCGTGACAAATAGCGCATCCTCCACACTTCCGACCGCAATGATCCTTAGTCTTGTAATGTGGTTACTTACCTTGCGCGAAACGATCGTGGCTCTGTGACACTTATAGCGTCGATTGAATAGAGACCTGTCATTATTTAAATACATTTTTTTTATTTTGTAGCAAAATTTCATTGTTATTTTGATGCACTCTTCGACAGCAATGGCCTTATGTGGAATGCTATGGTCTCGTAATGTGGTTGCTTACCTTGTATGATACGATCGTTACTCTGTGACACGTATATCTTCGGTTGAATAGAGACCTGTCATTATTTTCAAAACAAGCAAACAACAATGTTTTGATGGCAAAATTTCACTGTGATTTTGAATTGGGAGCGCGCTACAAGCGATAGAGAATCTATATATTGTGCATTATTGTACTTAGTGGAAAAAAGGGAAATGCGACATGTAAATATTAACTTTAAAAATCAAAAAGATGAACTTTTTGTCTTGTCTCATTTTTCTGATTTAGCATGTGTAAATAAATGAATAGTAAATAAATAACGCTTTCTCCCCACATTGGGATGTCTTGTGTCGTGGGTGCCACAAACAAAGACGAGTACACAAATAACCAGACTCACAACGGAAATTTGATACGCGCTACGCGCGTTGTCTTGTTCAGTAATCTTTGTTTAAGATGTATGCAAAGATCTGTTAAACGTTATTAGTAGACATAGTTATAGTACAAAAATTAGTCACCTGTACATTGATTAAAAGTTTTCGAATTGTTTTAAAGGTGGCTGGACCCTTCAGGTTTAGACTCTGGACGCACCGCCGCCACACCTATTTCTGTCATATAATAGCGGTGTTCTGGTTTGGATGAAGGATGTGACGAGGAAGAAAAAAAAAAGTGGTTTTCCTATTAAAATACCTTTTTTTATTTAAGAAGAGTAGCAAACTAGCGTGCACGCCACCTGAAGTTAAGTGATCACTGTACCCCATGGACTCCTACAACTAACCTCAAACATCGTCATACATAAATGCGTTACTATTCCTGAAGACTGAAACGGCGACCTCGCTTTAAGCGTGCACGGCTACCTCACTTTTCCAACCGAAACACAAAAATTGTTAGATTATAAGGGCGGCGGCGGTTTATGAGGGTTGTCATACTAAGAGGCATAATTTTATTTCGCAGGCATCGCCCTCAAGACTCCAGCCATGAAGAAGAACCTCGACAAAGTGATGGGCAAGTGGAACGACATGCAGTCCAAGAGCCAGCTGTTCGTCGAAAGGTAACAACTTAATACTGAATAAAAACTTTCCTACACTTGACAAATACAGTTATTAGCTCTTTCTCTCCCCCCCCCCCTCTCCCTCTCTCTCCCTCCCTCTCCCTCTCCCCCCTCTCTCTCCTCTCTCCCCGTTCCCCTCTCTCTTCCCCTCCTCTGCTCTCTTTCTCTCTGTGTCTAAGTCAACTTCTAGTTCTGCGTTATTTTTTATGTGAGAAGAGTAACAAACAACTCAGCAGGCAACCCCTTGTTAATGTCATGTTGTTGGTCACTACAGCTCATAGACACCCATATTTATAAATGTGTTTATAGAACTTCAATCCTATTTGAAGTTATCTTGAAACAGAACTGAAGTCCTATATGAGGTTGATACGTCACTACTCCTGAGGACAAAGGCGGTCGCCTCGCTATATGTGTGCCCAACAACCACACCTCTTCAGCCGAAACTCAATGATGGTATGGGTACACGCACTCACAGTAATAATGCATCTACATAAACCCTCAGAAAAGACCTGCAGTGATCGTCTAACATCAGACGATTCACACGCCCCTTTGCTACTCTTCTCACATAAAAAAAAATATACAGATTTTTTTAAGCCAGTGACGAGTACCGACTATTCACTCAACATTTTACTTATTTCCAGGCTGAAGTTCGTGGAGACGGTGGTGAACAGCATGGAGGAAAACAACCAAACGATATCCGAATTCGAAATTAAACTGGCGCAGTTCAACGACCTGCCCAACGACGTCGAGCTGCTAAAAGACGTAAGTCACTAGTGCTAAAATACATAAATCACTCTTTTGTACAATAACAACCGAATATATTTTTTATTCGGTTCTTTTGTCAATCCGTCTGTAAATATTATTACAACTTTCAATACCATCGTCATGATTCCATTATTGTCCCACTGCTGGGCACAGGTTTCTCCTCAGAATGAGAAGGGTCAGACCGGGCTCCATCACGCTGGCCACGTGCTAATTGGTAGACTTCACACTCCTTCGAGAACTCTCAGATGTGTAGATGTCCTCAGGCTGTTTTCTCTTACCGTTAAAACATTAATTTCTAATACGCACATAACTTCGAAATACCAGGTAGCTTACATATGTAGTTATACGGCGAATTACCAACTTTTCCTCCCACGAACTTTGTATCTCACCAACGTACCAACTGAACTTTATTTCTCAAGAGAAAATTGTTTCCCACCAACAGATGCACGAAGACCTGCTCCGTATGCAGGTGGCTGTCAGCAAGCAGCAGATCCAGATCGACCAGATGAACGACGACGCGGAGAACTGCAGGCGCCTGGTAGAGAGCTCGCGCGCTGCGTTGCCGCACTCCTCGCTACCGCGCGCCGGCAAGCACGTGGACCTCGAGAGGCTGGACAAAGAGGTCACCCAGCTGAACAATCGCTGGAACAACGTATGCAGCCAGCTGGCTGAGAGGTGAGTCACTGATATTATGATTCGTAAAGGTAGAATTATGATCAATTCGGTCGAGGAAATACCGCTGCCGCCTTTACAATCCGCCGTAAAAAAATCTTGTTTCGAATGGAGAGGGGTGGTTGTCGGGTCTTATAATTATACGGGTAGTGAACTTCTCAGTCCTCAGGAGTAGAACCTCATCTTCATACGACCTGAAATCGTACTTCACGGTCGTTAGTTACTCTTCTCACATAAAAAAAAAGTACAACTAGACGTAATGCATTGACCGTAAAGGAAAACGTCGCGAGGGAACCATGTCTCAGTGTAGTCTGTAAAATTCTCAACCATGTTAATCTGACACGCAGATCGTTATGTGTAGAATTTCCAGCCAGGCAAGCGTCTAAATCATGAATTTAGCCTTATGCTCTGGGTCTGTGTGTCGGTGTACTTGCCTCTGTGTGTGTTCACATACGACACGAGAGAACCCCAGGGTGGGACTAGGAGTGTAGGATCTATTATAGTGAAATTCGTTTCTTCTTCATTGAAATAAACACACACACACATAAATATGGCTATTTACTTTGTACATTTCTATTAGTACGTACAACCGGCGGTCTTATAACTAAAATAGCGATCTCTTTTAGACAAATTATTAATTGTAAGAAAAAGGGTAGATGTACAAAATATATAAATACTTAATAAAACTTGTAACCATATTTATGGATAACTTTGCCAAACAGACTACGCAGCTGCGAAGCCGCATACCAGCTGCTCCGCAACTACAACGCTGGACTGGAGAAGGAGGCGGAATGGATCGAGGACACGTACAGCAAGCTGCAGGCGCAGCCGCCCATCGAGATCAGGCCCAAGGAGCAATTTGAGCCTACCAGGGTAAGTGGCATGCTCTTGAAGACTGCCCTCATATCTCAGTATCTGTACATGTAACGACGGGGAAGGAGAAGGGGGGGGGGGGGGCGTTAGACGAAAACAGGACATATTGTTTAACGCGTTTGGGATAACAGATTAGAGTGTAATTTAAGCGCGGTATAAAGTTGCAGGCGCCGATTTAACACATAATTGATTAGCGTCGGACAAAGTTGCTCATATCGATGTAACACCTAATTTAATATTTTATTTTAAGTGTTTTGTTGTTCAAACGTTTTGTAGTATTTACGGTGTAATGGTCGTTTGCTCAGTTCATAATTTATTTGTAAATATATGTGATTTATGTATCTTTGTTGTTAATTTTGAACTAGGGCTAGCTCGCTCCGTGTCTAGATTGTGTCTGATGGTCGTATTTTCTTTGACATCGAGATATAGGATATTTTGTCTGTGATTTTTCCAAATACTATATTGCGTGTTAATTTATGAAATGATTTTTCATTTAGAATCATTTTATACATCAAAGATATTGTATGCGTCTGGATTCCTCGCGCACGTATAAGTGACATGTGCAAAAAATTTGACTTTTAACTGACGTAGGTTTGAAATCGCGCGGTGACCGTTTGCCCCGTCCTTAAGCTATAATACCGTTACATACGAAAACCAGAAAAGTTTTATGGTAAAAAAGAGGCTGATTTTTAAAATGTATGCTACTTAGTAACTAGACTTTGATAGGCGATAGACCCATAGTTCGTCGTGAAGAATTTTTTGTGTTTCGGATTAACAAGAGCGGTTGCCGGGCACACTTATCGCGTGGCGACTGTCTTAGTCCTCAGGAGTAGTGACGCATTTACCTCAGGTAGAAGTACAGTTTTCTTCGAGCTTAAATGTGGAGCACTCATGTGTGGGCTCCATTGACCACTTAACATCAATTGACCTACACGCTCGTTTGCTACTGTTAAAACATAAAACAAAAACATAAAAAAAGACAAAAAAATAACGACGTCATAAGCAAGAGTTTGAGATATCAAATATAGATCTAATAGAGCACTTTCAAATACTAAATTTTTTAATTTGTATGATTTAATTAGATTACGAAAACCTCGAAATGCCGATATCGGCTAGACGTTAGACAGTGGCATTTTAGCTTAAGGCGGCGTCTACGTACGGAGTGGGCGTGTACGCGTCAGTGGCGTGAGAATCACTGCAACAAACCAGACGCTCGTCTACGCCTGCAATTTATTTTGAAGTTTAACGCCTGATTGGGAATCTAGACTACAATATATTTGCATTGCACATAATAATTATAAAATTAAATTGAAGGACGTATTACAATAATGGAGTAAGTTTAATGAGCCGCGTGGCACAGCAGTCACCATACCGGTATGGGGCGCAGACTGTTCCCGGTTCGATTTCCGACCAGATCCATCGAAATGTTGCATTTAGATTTCTGTTCTGAGTCTGAATTTCTGTACTCGTCTTTGTGTCCATGGCACCCACGACACAAAGTATCCTAGTGTGGAGCTGAATTTAGGGAGATTATTTTTTGAAATCGTTATGAATAAGTCCTTCATTATAAGATGTGCACTGAAATAATAACTTCAATAGCATGTTTATAACGTACATAATTTATATACGGTCTATTTAACTTACTAGCTGTCAAAGTATTAATTTTGTTATATTCAATCCAATATAATTAGAACAGTGATGGGCAAAATTACGATCAAAGGATTGATTCTCAAATCATTCACGTCATGAAACCATTCAATCATTCACTCAATGTGTTACTATTATCATTCATTTTATTAAGACTGTTAATTAAATGCAAGGTGATAAGATTGTTTATGACAGTCTAAAATATCATAAAAGCTATAGTGTATATCACTGTACCTTTAATGATAGATCATTCATCATTTCAATTGTGAATGATAAATCATTAAATCTATCATTAATCTATCATAAAAATAAACATGTATGCTCATAGTAATCTTAATATTAAATCACAGAGTTCATTATCCCCTGCACTTGCATATGTCTAATTCCCGGGATGTCTTGTGGTCAATTTACAGAATCTACTGACAAGCGTAGTGGAGAGGACGCCCAAGATTGAAAAAGTTAACGTAGACGGTGGCAGGTTCATACGGGAGGCGAAGGTAATTATTGGCGGCAATCTGCAATTCTGTATAGTCTGTGGCGTTTTGTGGAAGTTTATCTGTATTTATTTAGCACGGGTAATAAACATTTTTTTTTATATTCGTTTCAAGTTATACTTTGCACGGTTTATTTTTTTCATTGTCTGATTGTGATTGGATAGATTAAGTTTTCCTTAGTATAACACAGATTAATGCATTTTTACGTTTTCATGATTTTGTGAATCATGAACGCGTAATATGATGGCTGTTTGGTAGTTTCTGGGTTCACCTATTTTAGTTAACTATGAAAATATGAAAACTTAAAAAGTATCTTTTCCAACTTCCATAGAACGCCTTCCTGTATTTTTTTTGTTTTTTGAAAGGTTTTGACTTTTGAAAGGTTATGTGAAGTTAGGTTAGGTTGGTCCAGCGATTTCGAATGTCTTCTTGTATTGCTTTTGAGGTCTTTTCATACTGCGGAGAAGTAATGTCACTTTTCGTCTCTCTCACTCCACATATATATCTATCTCTTTTGCACATTGGTTTGTTCGCTTACACCGCATCGTTTGAAACGCTTCAGCGATTATTAACCGCTTAATGCATTGAATGAAAAACACAAATGCGAAAGTTAAATTTAAAATTTTAATTAATGAGTATATTTTTTGGAAGTTATTGTTCTTTCTACGAGTTTGGGAAAACAGATCAGAGCATATTTTGGGCGTAACACATTTATTAGAGTGAAACGCAGTTGACCAATGTAACACATAATTTATTTTTGAATTGGAAATTTTTTTTATTCAAACTTTTTTTGTAATATTTGCTTTCGTCTATTAGTCGTTTTCTCGGAATATATTTGTTTGAATGCAAAAAAAACATTAATTACGCCTAAGAAGTACATTAGTATACAAACATAAGTATACAAACACTTTTTATTTTTAAATCGACTTTCGCATCGCTTAACCCCGCTAACGATTCGCGATTGTTTATGAAACAGCTTCAAATCTACTAACATTAACAAAGTCCTTTGAAAGCGGGAAGTTTGCGTGATTGAATCCATTACGTCGTACCAACCGGCAATGTATAACTGCCGAGACATTCCGTGACTAAACCGGCTAGGTATCGTTGTCACTGTTTCTGATAGAAATATAAACACACACACAGGAGGCATTAAAACGCTACGTTTGGTGTCAGCCTTAGACAAAGTTTTTGTAGGTAGTAGAACTATAGTTCGTTGGGGAGGTCCCACTGCCGCCCTCACAATCCGCCGAGAAGCGAATTTGTGTTTCAATTGAAGAGGCGTGGTTGTCGGGTACACTTACAGTAACGCAGCTACATATGATGACATGTAGGACTTTAATCCTGTTTGGAGTTACATACGTGTCCGTGGACTGCAGTGAACACATAACATCAGGAGGCTTACAAATTCGTTCGCTACTCTTAAAAAATATAGATTTCGATATTTTACTACAAAAGTATGAAAACAATAATAATTACTGTCACAAGTATAAACAAAAGGCGGCCTCACAATACGCCAATAAGGCAAAGGTTTCCCATTAGAAATTCAAATGACTGTTTTGTCACAACAAACGAATATAAAGACGATACCATATGCGAGTTCATTGTTCGTCAAATATCAGCTTTGCATGCGTCGTCTGCCTTCAGTGTTGCCAGAATGTGACCGTGTTTCCCTACTTTATGAAAACATATTCGATCGCTTCGGGAGAATGCACGATAGACGGGTGCCCCGCACGAAGCGTTTGGGTGTTGCACGCTTAAAATATCTACCTAAAATCCCAGCATGTTTTCTACACCCTGGGTTGCCTTTGGACTCAAATTATGTATTTATCGAGCAAACTAGCCATTGTCTTCCTGATATAGAGTGGAATCGTGCTTGGAATGGAAATTGCGTGAAACGAAGATTGAATGTCATAAGGTCAATATACGTAGGTCTGTCTACATGAGTCGTTCCGTCTTAGTCCTCGCGGGCAACTCAGTATCTGTGATCGGCTACGTCCCATCTGAAGTTGATTGCAACGGCCCCTTCGTTAATTTTAATACAAAAATGAAGTTATGTATGAAAGGTAATGAGTGAACGACGTAATAATTAATCATTTTAATTTGATTCGCTTCACTTACCAACGGGTTGACTGTTTTTAATGTAAACATGAATAAATTTCCAAGTACAAAGTTAAACGATAAATTCTTTGTACATTACTATATTTAACAAAATTGAATTGTACTTGAATTCAAAGGCTCTAGAAATCTAAAAAAGATCTAGAACTTGCATTGTTCTATTTGTTGTTCTCATTACTCTATCATGGGATCACTTTTGGAAATTTATCAAAAACAATTAAATAAATTAAACTACAAGTGTTTTTTTTTTAAATTATTGCAATTTCCGTACTACGGACGTTGAAATGGCGAATTAGAACCGGCCAGCCCGCACTAACCGACCCCGGCTAACCGCGCTAACAACCTAGATCAACTCGTCGCGGTGCCAGCGCTACGCGGAGTGGCTCTGCGAGGAGATACACCCGTCGCTCGACATGAAGCAGCTGCGACGGCAGGCGAGCGTGGAGCTCGCGGAGCGGCTGCGCCACCGCCGCAAGGCACCGGAGCCGGCGAGCGGCGCGGAGGCGGTCGCGAGGGAGCTGGACGAGCTCAACGCGAAGCACCAGAGGCTGCTCGATTTGCTCTACGAGAGGCTGAGGCGCATAGCGGCGGCCAACCCCGGCGACATCGTCACGCTGGTGAGTCATTATTCGTATTACACTTTCCCTACTGATGCCCATTCATTACGAGTCGAAAAGCTCAGATTTTTTTCATTCTCATAAGTGATGTTATATTTTTTTTTTTTACTTCGGATCGTTTATTGAAATTCTATTTATTTCAAATTAAACATGCTGTGAAACTTTATGCACTTTGACTGCGGCAAACGCACCTGTCGTGTTGTACTGTCCGAGCCACCGGTGCGGCTTGCACGCATACGGTGCGTGCCGCCAAACTAAAAAACGTCTATTGTTTTGCGCGCCGCACAGGCGGATTGTTTCATATATTAGACGCCGCAGTCAAAGTGTTATAAATATAAGTATAGCATAAAGTATAAATATATGTATCATATCTTTTAAAAATCAGAGCCTCTTTGACCCGTAATAATTAGTTTCAATAGAAGAAGTACATTTGTATAACGTGTCAGTTTTCTTAAATGTCAGTCAGTGTCGGTATTTCTGTCAATGATTATGAGTATTGCATATGTAATTTTATATTTTTTGTGGTATTTTAGCACGGCGGATGTTCACATTTTAAAACAGAATATATAACAGTATTAAGTGGTAAGACATTTAATCGTAAGAATAATAGACAGAATTTTGAGTCTTAAATATTTATACACGATGACTTTTAAGTGTCTAAAAAAAGGAAGAGGTATAGAGGGAGAAAGAGGGGAAGAAAAAAGATAGAGAGAAAGAAAATTTGCAGACGTCGTTTAATTCAAACGTTTGTTTACACGAATAATTTATATTCTTAAAAATACTCAATTCAGTTTGTTTTTACATTTGTTTGTTTTTATGCTTTCCCGATTCAAATACTAAATCAGTAGTAATCAAAAATTATTAAAACGAATTGTGTGTGTCAAAGATAAACGTAGGTTACTGCTATGAATCAATAAAATTGTAACAAAACTTATAAATTTAATCTAAGCCACCTACTTCATGGATGGCATAACACGACGAAATATCTTACTAAGGAAGCCACGCGCGAGCGAAACCGCCGTCGAATCTAATTATACACAATGAAAAATAGGTTACTATCATCCCAGAAAATTGTAAAAATCCTGAGGGATTAATCTAAGCCACCGACTTCATAAATAGCGCAACTCGACGAAATATCGTACTAAGGAAGCCACACGTGAACGAAACCGCAATCGGATTTAATTATACACAATGAAAACTCTCTAATTCACAAGAGGTCAAACAGTTTCACCTCTGAATCCCCTGAATTACTTTGATCTCTTCCAAAAGGAGTAGGTACTCGTTAATATGTCAATTTCGGGGCCGTTAAACCAAACGCAACATTCATGTAACCTGCGTGACTTTGGTGAGTTAATCAGTAATAATTGCATACTGCGTGCATGCCGATCTGGAAACATGCGTTTCTTTTACGCTTTTTATCTATACATTGTTTTTTATGTTTATACAGTAGCAAATGTGCAGGCCACCTTTTTTTGTATGTTTGTAAAGTAGCAAACGAACATGCAGGCCACCTGACGTTAACTGGTCACTACAGCCCATGGACACCCACATCCAACCTCAAACAAAACCCAAGTTCCGTTTGAGGTTGTATATGGATGCGTCACTACTCCTGA
>DWKL01000392.1:0-19501 GCA_018249415.1 Phareas burnsi | reverse complement strand
TGATCAAAAAAACATCACCTCATGAACATAAAGAAACATATAAGTATAAAGAACCATCATAATAACACCTTAACAATTTCTCAGTAGAAGAAGCCCCCAATCGTTATGCTTCAACCCACCTTTAGCACTGCCATCATATAAGACGAAACTATCCTCATCTACCACTATCTATGTGTCAACATTGCCAGGGCTAAATCCTCTTTCGTTTATTTCGTAAAGAATTCCCGCCATTACTAGTTTTTTTTAATTGTTATTATGTAACGTATTCATGGTATGCCTTTATAATTAAGTAGTGATTAAATAAATGAAAAAAAAACTTTCTAAATATAAAATTCCATTTAATTATCATAAAAAGCTTATAAACAGTGTATACATGACGCAATATGATTAACATTACAAATAAGATGAGATCTGCGCTCTTAAATTCAATAATACGGACAATTTTATTTATATTAATATAAACATAACCTGATAATTCAATCAGCGCGGCCAAGAATTATTCATAATTTCGCAACAGAAAAGTTATCTATCTATGCTCAGTTTTCATTGAGTTGCTTGGAAAAAATATACAAGTAAATATCCATCCATACACAAAAAAGGTGATTTTAATTTTTCCCTTTTAACATGAGGGTAGTGTAAAAATACTACCCACCCTGATTGTTTCCTGTTCTAATGTTCCCATCTCTTTGGGAGAAGCCGGGACAGTTAAATTTTGAACCTTCGTTTTCTTTACATTTGAAGTTATGGATTCTAATATACTAAAGACGAAGAAATTGTTTGTTTGAACGCGCTAACCTCTGGAATTACCATGGATTCGAAATAATCTTTTTAAATTATATAGCTCATTCATTGAGGAAAGTTTTAGGCTATGTAACATCACACCACGATTCTCATGAGGCGGAGCAATTAGCATGTAAAGTTTAGACAAAAAGTATGCGACATGAGACTGACCACGCGGATGCGGGCCGTGTGGCCAATGGTTCGCATTCACACGACCGAAATCGCGGGCATCAGTTACAAAAAAGTTACAGGAATATAATTCTAAGATAAAATGGAAATAAATATATAAATATATAGCTCCGTCCATAAAAATGTGACTTTCATTTCTTTCCCTTTAAAATTCAGAGTAGTGTAACGATACTACACACACCCATTTTTTCCTGTTCTAATGTTCTCATCTCTGGAAGAAGCCGGAACTAAGAGATAGTTAAACTCTGAGCCTTTATTTCCGTTACATTTGAAGTTATGGGCGGATGTACCTGAAATTATAAAATGCATTAAATCTCATAGAAATCTCTCACTGTCAAACTGAAAAATTTAAATCTCTTGAACACTTTCTACACTCATTTCCCCACATTACGATTCTCTCTGCATTGAGTGCTAAAGCATGCACGGACGTATACACAAACACTCGGACTCAATACAGAAATCTAAATTCAACCTTTAGATGTCTGATTTGCCGGGACTCGAACCCGGAACCATCTGCTTGTCGGACTGATATGGTAAATGCTGTGCCCCACGGGCCGTCAACCTCTTTCTGTTATCTCAAAATAATTTATTGATGAGTGTTTTCATGAGCTGCAGTGTTTACATAACATCAGGTGGCTTGCACGCTCGTCTGCTACTCTTCAAACATAAAAACAAACGCTTTCTACACTCATAGAATGTTTATTACACATTAGGATGTGTCATGGGTCCCATGGACACATATAAAGACGAGTACACAAACACCCAGAACAGAAACCTAAACTCATGATTTAAATGTCTACCCGGCCGATAATCACACACGGAACTCTCACTTCACTTCACTTCTCACACAAAAATATATAAATAAAATTACAGGTGCCTGCGGGATTCGAACCTCGGACTCTAGCGTGGGAGACCGGAACCTTAACCACTAAACTGTCACTGCTTTTATGCTTGTAAATAGCATGCGCACCTCAAACTTTTGGATGGCGCCCTGCTCCCCGCGGGGCACGCCGTGTCCCCTCAGGAGGTGCTGTCTCACGTTCCCAGGCCTCGTGAAGGTCTCCCGGCAGACGGGGCAAATGTACCGATACCGATTCGCTCTGTGCATTTTGTATCTGTGCACTTGAAGCAGCTTTTGTGACTTCTCCCATTTCGAGCAGACTGGACACTGGAATTCAAACTCTATTTTTATCATCATCATCAGCAGGCCATTAATATTGATTGATAGACCTCACACACCTTCAAGAATCATCAAGTGAGCATCAATTTCTAATAACAACTTTGAAAAATCAGTGGTGTGTGCGGGATTCGAACCCCGGACCCCCAGTGTAAGAGACCTAAATCTTAACCACTAGGTTATCACTCCTTGTAATAATAGTTCTGTTTAATTGGCGTTTACGTTTAAAATTGATAGATGGAACATCACAATCCACACACTAAAGATGAAACATGATTGATCGGACATCACAATCAACATACTAAACATGAAACTTGATTGATCGGACATCACAATCAACACACGAAAGATGAAACTTGATTGATCGGACATCACAATTAACATACTAAAGATGAAACTTGATTGATTGGACATCATAATCAACATGTTAAAGATGAAACTTGATTGATCGGGCATCACAATCGAAATACTAAAGATGAAACTTGATTAATCGAACATCACAATTAACATACTAATAACTACAACTAGGCACGATTCTTCAATCATAATTAGTACTTAAGAGCACGGTCAATCAGGCTGGTCAAGTGGAATTAGTAGACTTCACACAATTACAAAAACATTACGTCAAATACTCAGGGATGTGAGTTTCCTCACGATTTCCTTTACCATCGAGGCACTTAATTTAAAAAACGCGCAATATCAATGTATGAATGAAGCGCGCAGACGCGTAGCTTGCATAGATCGTAAACGATATACAAAGTTAAGCACCTTCGGGCGAGGTCGGGAGCTGGCTAAGTGACCGCTAGTGACAACACTTCACGTGTTTTGCGCTTCGGAAAAAACGTTAAGCTGTCGGTCCCAATTATTATCATTATCATTGGATAGCAGTCGCAAAACCTCGTCGGAGGCCTTGCGAGCGGTTTAAAAACAACCGACACGAGTTGGCAATTAATCCATTTCTCCACTAATTGGAACAGCGTGGTGAAGTAAGTTCCAGACCGTCTCCATTTATGAGGGGAAACCCGTGCCTATCAGTGGGACATAAAAAGGGTTGTAGTCTATAATCAAATATCGATAAAAAACATTTAGGCGAATTTAAAACCTGTTTTGAAAAGTCGGTTATAAAAAAAAAGAAAATAAGGTAAAGGCACCAGTGGTTGACTTGTTATAGATATAAAACTTTTCCCAATTAAAAAATAAAAGAAATTAAAAATTCAATAAATCAAAAGAAACAAAATCCAATTACATTATTTCATATTTTTTAAGTGAGAAGAGTAACAAACGCTGCAATTTATCTGATGTAATCTGGTTATTGCAGCTCATGGACACCAACATTTAACCTCAAACAGGACTGAAGTCCTATCTGAGGTTGTACGTGGATACGTTATTACTCCGTCGGTCGGTGGTCGCCTCGCTGTAATGAGTGGTAGAACTATACATCGCGTGCGACGTTGCTTAACTTTGTAGATCGTTTAAGATCTACGCAAACCGCGGTGCTACGCACGCATCAGTGTACGTTTTGTATCGAACGTGATTAACACTCATTTGTTAACTGCAACAAGTATTAATGTAGCGCCTAGTACTAGCACAGTTTCCTGCGTCTTCTCGTGCGTCGTCTTCCTCATTACCGTGATGTCGCTTCGTACGAATATCGAGGCGTACCTCGCCCCGCGCAACCCGCGCGCGCCTCCCAAAACACAAATGATAACTCAATTCTCTCGTTGTATTTTATAAAATTATATTTAAACAGATTTGCGCATAATATATGTTTTGCTATTACATGAATGCATGCATCTTTATAATTATACAGCAATTCTTACGTGATGTACGAAAATAAAACAAATAAAATTATAACTCAAAACAGAACGTCAACCACTAGTGCCTTACGTGAAACATTTGTTTAATACATGTACACAAATACACGAATACATTTTTATGTCCCACCGCTGACACCCACAATAAGGGGGTACCCAGAGCATACTACATTATGCTATTTTAATGTGGATTGGCGGATATACAGGCCAACCTGTATCGGATAATTTAAAAGCGCCCACGCGGCCTCAGACAAGATTTAATTACTGCTATCCGACCCGAACAGCCGGAACCTAGTTTAATGCCCCCTCCGGAGCACGAAAACGCGCATTAAATTTAATCACTAGCTGTTCCCCATCCAGCTGCCGACCGCGCACAACGTTGCTTAGCTTTGTGGATCGGTTACGACCGGCATAAGCCGCGTATCATATCGAACATACGTATATTTACTATTCAATATTTAATCACTCATTTGATTAGTGCAATATACATATTTACTAATTTAAATAAATTTATAGACACTTGTTTAAAAAAATAAATTCACCATAATCTAAATAAAATTGATTGATAATGTACGTTCGTTTAATTAATTACTAAAAACGAGTCAACAACTGGGGTTTATTACCTTACCTTATTTTCTTCAGATGTAGTGTGGGAGGGGTGGGGGTGGAACCGTGAATTTCATGAAAATAATCATACATTATAAAGACGGTTTGTTTATATTTTATTCATTTTATATGTATATAGAAAACTTTAATTATGTAACGATATTCTATGTATAAGTCTTGAAGCTAATATTATCGCGAATATTAAATATTTTAATTATGTAACGGGTACTCACGATATGCGGCTTTTTTATTGGCGATATTTCGACCCAGAGGTAACGACAAAACGTCATGGTTTCACCATGACCACGATTCATGCAACTGGGTCGAAATATCGACAATAAAAAACCGCATATCGCGATTACCCGTTACATAATTAAAATGTATAATTTCCACGATAATATTAGGTTAAAATCTTATATATACAATATCTCCAAAGTAGTCAATCGATTCGAATAATTATTTCACGGTAAACCATTTAAATCATTTCAGATGGGCATATTATGAACATAGTCTTTCATATCGCGATGTTACATCTGCTCAGACTACGACTAAATATCCTAAAGTTTATTATACATATATACTAATGATATATGTTACGTGCAAACGAACGTGAAGGCAACTAATGTTAGGTGGTCACCCACATGAATGCCCACATCTAACCTCCAACAGAACTGAAGCCCAATGTAAGGTCGGGCGTAGATTCGGCATTACTGCTGAGGATTAAAACGTCGCCTCGCTTATAAGTAAGTCCGACAACTGAAACACAAGAATAGCTTCACGACCGGCAGTGGTACCCAATGGCGTAGCTACCGGAGGGCTAGCCGGTGCGGAGCGCCGGGGCCTCCAAGCTCATGGGGCCCCTGGATCCTGACCGTGACCAGCATACCTTTGATTGAACTAAGGAAAAATTCTACCATCCTCGGAATATAAATTAAATGGGGAGGTACCATCACCGCCTTCACAATACACCGTAAAGCTTTTCTTGTGTTTCGGTTGGCGGTTCTCGGGTACACTTGTAAGTGAGGCGATCGTCTTAGTCCTCAGAAGTAGTGACGCATCTACTCAGAACTTCAGTTTTCATTAAGGTTAGATGTGAGTGTCCATGGACTGTTGTGACTACTTAACACAGGCAGCTTGCACGTTCGTTTGCTACTTTTAAAATGTATCAAAAACTGGCCAATAGATGTAAAACTTAAAGTAATATGCACAATATTATTACATCTTCCTTTAAACTGAAGTCTTAGTTGTAACACCGTAGTATGTTAAAAGGAGACAAACAAATGTATTCTATATTCAAAGTATCTAAAAAAAAATTACACCACTTTTTAAAGTACCCACAAATTTAAATGAAAGTGGGTCATCGGTCTGACTACACTAGAAAAAACGGTTCACATTTATTTTACCGTCTTCGATTTTCAAACTACCCACAAGCTAGCTTATTTGCTCGCGATAGCTACAATAACGTTTTTAATTTTCAAACTACCCACAAGCTAGCTTATTTGCTCGCGATAGCTACAGTACCGTTTTTTATTTTCAAACTATCCACAAGTCCGCCTAATTACCCGCAATAGCGATAGTACCGTCTTCACTTTTCAAACTACCCACAAACTAGCTCAATTGCTCGCGATAGCTATAGTACCGTCTTTACTTTTTAAACTATCCATAAGCCAGCTTTATATTCGCAATAATTATAGTACCGACTCCACTTTTCAAACTACCCACAAGGTAGGCCAGTTAATCGTGATGTATCGAGAATCGTAACGTCTTCACTTTTCAAACTATCCGCGAGTTGCTTAGTACAGCTAAGACGCGCTAGCTATAGACCACCACCCCTCCCTCCTCCCACTAAAGCTGCACGCGCACAACGGGCGGCTGGCGGTGGTCGGGCACGCCGTGCACGCGGCGCGTGTGCGCGCGCACCTTGTTCGGCTTCTCGAAGCGGTGCGCGCACACCGCGCACAGGTATCCGTAGCGCTTGCCGGTGTGCGCGTTGTGCTTGTGGATCTGCAGCAGCTTGCGCGACTGCAGCCGCTTCGGGCACAGCTCGCACTGCGCCAGCAACGGGATCGTTATTTCGATTACCATTAAAAAATGTTCATATTTGATAGGTGATAACTCGTCCGAGGAAGTACCACCGCCGGCTTCATCCGCCGTCCCCGGTCGAACTTCATTCGTACCAAGTGTTACTGAAGCATAGCATTATAATATGATTGTTATATTCATTAATTCCTGTATATACTTTCGATATCTTATAAAACACTGGTTCACTAGACACATCTATTTAAACTAGTATGATAGGTGGTAGAACTATAGTTCGCCCGGGGATATATCACAGCGAGGCGACCATCTTAGACCTCAGTAGTGACGCATCTACGTACAACCTCAGACACATAGTTTTAAAGTTAGTTGTGGGTGCAAATGGGCAGCAGTGACCACTTAACATCAGGTGACCTGCACGCTCGTTTGCGACTCATTTCGACCATCTTAGTCCTCAGGAGTAGTAATACATCTACATACGACCTCAGACAGAACTTCAGTCCTTCTTGAGGTTAGATGACCACTTAACAGCAGGTGGCCTGCATGCGCTGACTTCTGCCTTCTTCTGACATAGTGATGATATATGTACATTCTTCTGTTAGCGACATGAGTAATTCAATGATGGTGAAAGACTATAACGACCGCCTTTTATCATATTGATTTGACTGATCGAAACAAATGTGATAACAAGCAAAAATAAAACGACCCTGAATTGAATTTATTTACACGTTTTTTATTATTATTTTTTTTTTATTTCGTATTTGAATGATCTACATTCAAGGTTTTATTTCATACGATATTAAAATTAATTATTCATTGATTTAATAATTTATGGACACGTCAATGTATACGAAATACCGGTTTTAATTAAATTTTGTACAAAATTAATTATCCGTAATATAAAATTAGTTTGATGCATACATATTATTTGCAAGTTACAGGGATTTTCGTCGTCGATCCGTATTATTTGACCGCAAATATATTGTACCATCATCAACCCAATATCGTCCCACTGCAGTGCACTGGTCTCCCCTCAGAATGAGAAGGGTTGGCCATATTCGACCACGCAGGCCAAATGCAGATTGGTAGACTTCACACAACTTCGAGAACTTCACAGAGAATTCTTAGCTATGTAGGTTTCCTCACGAAATTTTCCTTCCCCGTTAAAGCAAGTGGTAATTAATTTCTAATACACACATAACTTCAAAAAATCAGTGGCACGGTGCGGGATCAATGCGGGATCCGAAACCCGGACTCTCAGTGTGAGAGACTGGAATCTCAACCACTAGGCTATCACTGCTTATGCTGAGTATATTGTATATGTTCGACAAATTTCGTTTTGTCGTCGGTATTCGGTCGATGCATTATGGCGGGAATAGATGGCGCGCACGCAACGAACGAGTCGTGCTCTCGCTCATTCGCTTGCTATAATCATTCGTTCATGTACCAGCCCATACGAATTAGGGAGGATCCCATTCGAGTCAACTCAAACTAATCGCAACTCGAGTTACCCTCATCTAACCTCAAACAGGACTGAAGTTTTATCTACGGTCGTACGTAGATGTATTACAATTGATGTCGACTAAGACGGTCGCCTCGCTGTAAGTGTTCCCGACAACCACACTTCTCCAATCTGTTTCATGGCACAAACTGCTTCACGGCGTATTACGATGGCGGCGGTGGTACATCCTGGACGAACTAGTTCTATCACCTATTAAATCTTGTATAGATTTAAATGCAATACACCGCACACGGGCAGTAGAATACACAGACAAAGAAACAAAAAAAAACAAACAAACAAACAGTAAAAAGTGCTAGTACCTTGCACAGAAGTTAAGTTAATCGCTTGTTTAGCTGTTTGCCGCAGTCAACGGGTTAATATCTTATGCTACCGTACCCTACCTGGAAGTTCTTATCCGGCAAGTGGATCGCGATGTGTTGTACCAGGTTCGACCTGCGGTGGAAGGTGGCGCCGCAGTGGTCGCATATGTACGGCCTCTCTCCCGTGTGCCGTCTCTCGTGTATCTGAAGTGCGAGCGGTAATTACCCAACAAGTCAAGTGGTTTTACAAATTAATTATCACTTCGTTAATATAACGAGAGTAGTCGGTGGTGACAGTCTTTTATAGTTTTGATAAGTTTTTACCTTTTCACTTACTTTAACGGTGTAGAAAAACGTAGTGAGGAAATCTTCATATCTTCATTTTCTGTAAAGTTCCTGATGGCGTGTGAAGTCTATCAATCCGCATTTGGCTCGTGAACTATGACCTAACCCTTCTCATTCCGAGAAGAGGCTCGTTCCCAAGAGTGGGACATTAACAGGTTGATGATGAACTGTAGTCTTTAAATTGTAAACTTCAAGCAGTCGTACAACGGTGGTAGTTTGTCCGGGGAGGTCCCACCGCTGCTCTCATAATCCACCTTGTTTCTCGTGTTTCGATTGGAGAGGTGCGGTTTCCGGGCATACTTACAGCGGGACGACGATCTCCGTCTTAAGGAGTAGTGACGCATTTACGTACGACCTCTCATAGAACTTCAGTCCTGTTTGAGGTTGGATATGAAAGTCCCTGGGCTGCAGTGACCACACAAAATCAGGTAACTTGCGGGCTCGTTTGCTACTCTTCAAATATAAAAACAGCATAGTGGCAAACGAGTATGCAGGTCACGTGTTGGTAGGTAGCCGTTACCACTCATTGGAAAAAAACGCTTAACACGTTGACTGCTGCCCTAATATTAGAGACAATCCACCCATGCGGCACGTAACACAACAGGTGCGTTCCAGTACGGCGGCACACACCGAATGCGTGCGAGCCGCACGCGTGGCGCAGACAGTAAAACAAGGCAGGTGTGTTTGCTGCAGTCAATGTGTTAACGCTCTTTGCACTAAAAAAACGAACACTTACAGTGAGCGCCTCCTTGGTAGCAGAGCTGTATTCACAATACGCGCACTTATGTATCTTCCCGAGGCCGTGCCTCGCGCGCTTGTGCTCTTGCAGTTGATTGTTGTTCCTGCATCTTTTTCCACATGCCTAGAAGAAAGGATTTTACCCATACTAATTAACAAATTGACTGCGGCGCTAATATTCGAAACGATCCACCCGTACGGCGCGTAACGCAACAGCCATGTTCCTGTACGGCGGCACACACCGTATGCGTGCGAGCCGCACGGGTGGCACGGGCAGTGAAACAGGACTGGTATGTTTGCCGCAGTTAACGTGTTAATGATAATTAGGTAAAATGATTTTTTTTTTATGTTCGAGAAGCAAACGAGTGTACATGCCACCTGATGTAAAGTGGTAACTGCAGCCTATAGACACTCACATATAACCATAAGCAAAACTGAAGTTCTGTCTGAGCTCGTACCTAGATACGTCACTACTCCTGAGAATTAAGATGGCCTCTGTGTCAGTGCACCCGGCAATTGCACCTCTCCAACCGAAAAACGAAGTGCTCCACGGCGGATTATGAGAGCGGCGGTGACACTTCTCCGGACGAACTATAGTTCTACCACCTCACAAAATGCTCGAGACATGGGATCGTAGATAGAATTTGAGAAGCAGCATACCTCGCAAACGCAGTAATTCGTGTGGAAGCGCATATGCGCTTTAAACGTCGCCTTCATGCGGAACTCCTTACTGCACCATGTGCATTTGTAGGACGATGCGTTCGGAATGTCCACTCGCTTCTTCTTGAGCGGTTTCGAGGGTTTCTGGATGTAAAGTGTAGAGATCAGCTCAGGAGCACAGTAAAATATGAGGGCATGATAACATTTCTATATACCTATAACATTTTTAACCCTCACTAGAAATGTTACATGTAACGTTTCTATCCTTCACTAGAAATGTTACATATAACGTTTCTATCCTTCACTAGATATATTACATATGTTTCTATCCCTTACTAGAAATGTTTAATATAACATTTCTACGGTAAATTACTAGTAAACTCCAGAAATGTCATATAACATTTCTAGCCCTAGCTAGAAATGTTATCACACCCTAATTGACGAATTGCATGGCTCCGTGGTAGCCATACCAGTTGACACGCAGAGATTTACGGGTTCAATCCCCAAGAAGTGAGGCAGCGAAATAATAAATTTAGATTTCTGTTCTAGATCTGGGTACTCGCCTTTATGTGTCCTTTGCACCCACACACAGGGAATTCTAGTATGGGGCCTCGAAATTGTGATTCTACCTTACCGCACCCTTCAAACAAATCAATGTCACATTATTGCCACAAGATATTATTCGTTGGTAAAATATTGGTGGTTCTCCTGGAAATGGGTCTTTCGACCATCAATAGGACAGCTAACCCGATAACAAGGACCCCAATCTTAGCCATCTACTCAAAAGCGAGTTTGGCCCTTTATAATATTTTAATTAAGATTGTGTAAAGATATATAATATTATGTGTAAATATTAGCAATTACTGAGGTATTCATCTTCTAGAGAATAAGCTTAGATCAAGAGGAAACCCTCGAACCCAGATAATTCCCGCCTTTCCCTCCTCCCCCTTCCTCGTAGAGCATGATGCCATAGGATGTGAGAGGATAGGTGGGGTAGGAATTCCCCCTTGTTATAAGATATTGTCACAACAATACCCTATATATCTTAGTGATGCCAAGCATGTGAATGTAATAAAGTTTTCTCACCTCAATTACCTGTTTAACCTTCTTTGGCTTAATGTCCTCCTCGACCTTATAATCCTCATTCTGGAAATCATCTCCGAAGACATCACACTGATAAGCATCTGCATCACCAAATACCTCGGTCTTTGGTTCAGGAGTATTTTCAACCGGCACAGTGGATACTTCCTGAGCATATGTTGGTTTGGGCTTCACAGTCTTCGTCAGCAGGGTTTTGTGTGCCTTTCTGCTTGTACGTCTAAACTTAAGTGCTATTTCAAGAGATTCTATGCACTTTGTGCAGACTTTCTGAGACAAGCCATCGTTTATTTTTATCTGTAACATTAGACGGCGATAATGAAATACTATAGTTCCCGGCGAAAGGATATATTCATATCATACTATAGACACAATTTAGAAATTCAGAGTGTCATTTTCCTTTAATAAGTATATATATGATTCTTTATAGTTGATTCTGCAAGACTGAGGGTTGTGGTCATCTAGAACAGCTACACCTACTGTTGTTTTACAGGCCTCTCTATCTTGAGAATGTTAAATGGAACCGCGTACGCCAGTATGATATGCCTATTTAGCTATGTCGATCCATCGAGTAGGAGTAGGTGGCCAACCACCATAAATTTTTCTAGGTTGTCAGGATTGCATTGTACAACATGTCTCACTGCTGCGCATGGGTCTTCTCTCAGAAAGGGAAGGATCAGGCCATAGTCCACCATGCTGGCCAAGTGCGAATTGTGGACTTCACACACTTTCATGAACTTTATAGGGAATTCTCAGAAGTCTAGGTTTCCTCATGAAGTTTTCCTTCATCATTTAAGCAAGTGATAATTACTTTCTAATACGCATATAACTTTGAAAAATCAGAGGTTCATGCGGGATTCGAACCTCAGACTCTCAGTGTAATAGGCCAGAATCTTACCCACTGGGCTATCACTGTTTTACATATATTAAACCATAATATATTAAATCACCTTGCATAAGTATCTCTTTCTGATAACACACTTCAAACCAGAACACAGTAGCATGTAACATTGTTATAATGCAAAAATAGGAGTATCAGTGGGGTCTCCAGAGTCGAGACACGAAAAAATATGACTACTTTCAAAATAATAATTGTCAATTGTTACTTATTAATTAGCCACAATCTGTAGAGACAGCACTTTTATTATTACTTGTCCCTATGACCTATCCCCTTTATTATTTTGATATGCAGAGTTCTAGGATATATTCCCAACGAATCAGACGTCTCAATGATTAAAGAAGCCTGTTCTGGGTCTGGGTGTTTGTATGTGCAGCTATGACTATAGAAAGCATTTTTAGGGGTTAAAAAAGGTTATTACACTGTGATTTCTAAACTATATCTCAGTAGGCATTAGGCATTTGATGCCTAAGTTTAAGTTTTAGTTGAAAACACCTGCATTTCTAATTTTGCGTAAACAGCTGCGACAGTTTATAACTATTGTAGCTGTTTATGAATGCTTATGTTATTTTCGTCAATAAAATCTTTAATCTTTAACTTCATTATGTTAGTAGGATTAAGATTACGTTAAAGTGTATTTAAAATAATGTTACCTCCAGACCGGTAATCGAAAGTAGATCCTTTGAACGTTTTTTCTCGGAATCTTTGCTATTAAACAACGCGACTAAGCCTTCAGTACTAAGACACGTTCTACAATGGTCCAATTCTAACGTTTTAAGCTCAGGTTTAACGTCTTTCACCGCCTTGCAAGTTTTTTTCCGACGAGAAATCATTCTGTTTATCAGTAACACCGCTAACATTTTGATTGAAATTCACTAAGATAATGTATTAAAGTGAGTACAACACGCACTAGTAGCGAAATCGATTATCTTGAACATGGTCAACTAGTTTGAAATGCGATATAACATCAAAACTTTCATAAAATTACAATCAACATTTCTAAAATCATAACAATACCGTCTGTTTACAAATTCTCCATCTTATTTTCAGAAACCTGATTGACATTTAACTTGAACAATGTTGCTAGTTGCATGTTAATGTTGTGGTGTACTTTTGTACTTATACCTCAAAAATCATTAAATATCGATTTTAACATACCGATATTGATTCTTACAAAGCAATCGAATAAAAATTAAATATGTTTTTATAATATATCTTATTCAATATAGGTTTATTAACACGATACCAAAAATATTAGTTTTTTGTTAAATATGAATAGATAACTATTTATTAGATGCAATATTACATCATATTAGTCAATGTGAATTCAACGTGACTAAAATAATGCAAGCGTTATTGTCCCGAATTGATAATCGTCCATGTCATGATGTGAAATATTTCTAGTTTCCATTCTATTTGTTTTTGTTTGACGTTATAGACTTTTTTAATTGCAACCCGTCAACCTGAACCTATTATAACGCGTCTTATTGTTGTTTGTTGTATTGTTTTGTATTTCATATATTTTGTAGATTGATTTATCAAGTACATAATGAGTTAAATCAGTATCAGAGACCGGATAGACAGGATGCATCCTTGGAATTGTTGCAGGACGTGTTTAAACGTCCAAAATCTGCATCAAATTTTCCCCTTATCTGAACACAGTGCAAAATATACTGATGTTATATTCAACGCTACTGGAATAAAGGTAGAATTTGATTAAATATTTATATGAAAGTCATCTATATATTCTACCTTATCTTCTAATATCACCATCATCAGACTTTAATATTACTGTGCTTCTGTAGAGTATGGATCTCTTCTCGAAATGGAAACCATTTAGATCCCAAGCCACGCTGGCCATATGAGGCTTAATTGACTTTACAGGTTTTCGATATCTTTATGGAGAACTGACGAATATGTAAACTTCTTTACGATAGTTTTATTCACCGTAAAAGTGAGTGACAATTTTATATCGCACATAACTTCATAATATTAAAAGTGCGTGCCTGCGTTTTGAACCGTTACTAAACTATTGCTGCTATTCTATGGATATATACAGCCAAGTTCGTCCGTGGCGGTACTTAATCCTCATTAATAGTAACGCATCTACGTACGGCCTTAGAGCTGCAATGTCCACTTAACTTCAGGTATCTTGCAGGCTCATTTGCTACTCTTCTTACATAAAAAAAAACTTCTTGCATACCCTTGATTGGTACAAAACCGAACTTTGATGTCTAAGGATAATGCAAACCAAACTGACAACCTAACATTAAATTCTTACAGGTGGAACTCAACGATACACTGCCACAAGAAATGTGTTCACCGTGCATATCATTTATAAACGAATCATATAAATTTCGCAGAAAATGTTTAGTGGCACAACAAGCTCTACTAGACAATAAATATGTTGATATTAAGTTAGAAAACCCCAGCTTTAAAACAGAGAATCAACAAGTCTGCATCGACATATCGGGGTTGGTACCTGAGGACGATTTTAAGGATTTTGATGACAATATTACTTTAGACACTCTACAATATAACTATGATATTCATACACAAAAAGACACAAACGAATCACAGACACAGGTGGAATTTGAGACACATGTGTTGGATTTGGATGAGAAGCCTATAGACATAGTATTTAATGGTAAGAGTAAAGGCTTAAAGAAACCGGCTAGGAGAAAAACTTTAAGGACGAAAAAAGAAATAGATGAGAAAAAAGGAAAAACAGAGAGAGTGAAAGAGGAGATTCAATGCGAATACTGCAATAAAATTCTAACATCAAAGTTGTCTTTACGTAATCATTATAAAATTCATACAGGATTTGATGTTGTCTGTGAGGTGAGTTTTTTTTTATTTTAGCATAGATAAACAAACACTTTTTACGTTCATAGCCCTACACTTGGATACCCTGCACATATTAGTGGCACATACTAGTTGAAGACAAACACCTAGACCTAGAACAGAAATCTAAATTCATTTAGATGTCTGCTCTGCTGTGAATTGAACCTAGAACCCTTTATGTCAGACCTCTATGATAAGCTTTGCACCATGCAGGTCATCAAACGAGCTGCCATCCCAACAGGGATATTGTGGTAAGTGGCCACTGGCCTTAGACATCTTAAGCTCACTCCAAATTGGATTGAAATCTTATCTAATGTCAGCGACTGATTGTTTCTTACTCTCTGAGGACTGATGTGGAATGCTTCGTGCAAGTATCTCTTCCTTGCTACAACCTTTAAACTAGAACAGAGCACTGCTATTTTAATAACATTGCTATTTTAATAATGAAATAGGTGTTGTAATAAATGTCGCTCTTATAAATCCTGTGAAGTAGCTTTTATGTTATGATTGGAGAGATGCGGTTGCCAGGTGCCCTTAGAGCGAAGCAACTAACTAGGTCCTTATGAGCAGTGACGTGACATTTACATACAACTTCAAATAAAACTTTGGTTTTTATTAGGTTAGATGTGGATGTCCATGAGCTGCAGTGACCACTTAAAACAGGTGGTCTGTATGCTCTTTTGCTATGTGTGAGGAAGTTTTTATTTTTTTATTATTATTAACATGGCCCTGTCAATATCTTTTTTTTATATGTTTGAAGAGTAGCAAACGAGTGTACAGGCCATATGATGTTAAGTGGTCACTGGAGCTTATAGGCACATCCACATGTAACATACAAAACTGAAGTCCTTTCTGTGGTCATATCTAGATGCGTCACTACTCCTGAGGACTAAGACGGGCGCCTCGCTGTAAGTGTGCCCGGCAACTGCACTTCTCCAACCAAAACACATAGCTTCAAGGTGGAATGTGTGGGCGGCGATGATACTCTTCTGACGAATCATAGTTCTACCACCTATAAAAACCTATTAAAACTATACATTTTCGAAATTGGTTAAATTTTTCTTATACGTTTAATTTTAAATACAGATGGACAATTTAATTTCATTGCAGAGATAAAACTCGATATCTCACTCAAAATAAAATAAGGTCAAGTAATTTTCATTATCATCATCAACCCATTAATGTCCTTCTGATGGGCACGGGTCTTCTCTCAAAATGAGGTGGGCTAGGCCATAGTTCACCACGCTGGCCAAGTGCAGATTGGAAGACTTCACACACCTTAAAGAATTTTATAAAGAGTTTTTAGGGATGCAAGTTTCCTCACGATGTTTTCCTTCCACATTTAAGCTAGTGATAATTAATTTTTAATACGCAAATCAGTGGCGGTTGTGGGATTCGAATCCCGGTCCCCCAATGTGAGACCGGAATCTCATCCACTGCTGCTACTGCTTGTAATTGTGATTCTATCAAACTAATTTGAATAATAACTTAATAAAACAGTAATTAATATTACAGCACTGTGGCAAGAAATTCATAACGAGACGTCTCCTCCTGATGCACTGCAGAGCGAAGCACGGCTACGAGAAGACTGACAAGTGTTCGTTCTGTGATTATAAGGCTTCTAACGCTGAACAAGTTAAGGTGAGGATACAAAGATTTCTCCGCACTCTCATAACAGGAAATGGAATTTGATATAGTAAAATTCCATATTAAGTCACAAAGTAGCTGATGCTCGTGACGTCGTTCGCACAAATAACAGCCATTGGCTGGGCCTGGATGCTCGTTTGCCACTTTTCAAACATTAAAAGTCTGTACGGAACACTTCGCGCTCGAGTCCGACTTGCGCTTTGCCGGTTTTTATGAGAAATATGTATTGATATAATTCTGTGCTCTACAGATTCATGAGCGGCTGCACACGGGGGAGAAGCCGTACGTCTGCAAGGAGTGTGGAGCTGGCTTCCACCGCAAGAGCAGCTATCTCCAGCACGTCGCTATACACCTCCCAGAGAAGACCGTGCAGGTCTGTTTTGTTCAAAGTCGATTCTATAGGTGATAAAGCTAGGCCCCGGTGGTCTAGCTATTTGGCCGCATCAGGCAAAAATAATCTTTGTTGCCCTTTGCAATGATACCTTACAAGCCAAGAGCATGTTACCCCAGAGATGATATGGTGTCTTTTTTATTCGCCTTGTCTTTTATCTATAGGACTCGGCACTGGAATTTATAAGATTTTGTTCTTCATGCAACCGCATCAATTTTGCCGCTCTGGGCAATTGCCCGGCTGACCCCTCTTAGATCGGGTTCTGGGTAAAGTTACTTTGCAACAATTCGCGGTATAATGATTAATCGTGGTAGAACTTAGTTCGTCCGGGAAATTCCACCGCCGCTCTCACAATCTGCCGTGATGCAGGTCTTGTATTTCGGTTGGAGAGGTGCAGTTGTCGGACACTAACAGCCGGACGATCATGTGATCGCCCTCAAGAGTAGCGACACGTCTACGTACGACCTCAGATAGAACTTCAGTTTTAGCGAGGTTGGATATGGATATTCATGGGCTGCAGTGACCACGTAACATTTCATGGCCTGCACGCTCGTTTGCTATTTCTCAACCATAAAAAAATATATATTATCCAATACGAATCACGTTTTTTCGTGGGAAGCCTGTAACGCCGCGTCCGGTTCCAGTGCGAGCAGTGCCCGGCGCGCTTCAAGTCGGTGACGCTGATGCGCATCCACCTGGCGCGGCACCGCGCGCCGCGCTACGCGTTCCGCTGCGCGCTGTGCGCCGGCAGCTTCGCGCGCCGCCGCAACGTGGCGCGCCATCTGCAGCGCGTGCACGCCTCGCCCGACGCGCGCCACATACAGCGGCTGGCGCTCGCCTGACCGCTGGCGCCGCATCCTAGCCGGTCGCTACATGTTGGCACGCTATCTCCGTGGCGGCTGCTGAGGGAGTTTGGGACCCGGTTGGCGCGCCGTCTGCAGCGAGTCCACAGCGGCTGGCGCTCCCGTGACGTCGACGAGCACAGCAACGTATTGCTGTTGAAAATCGGCGTCAATCGACCCGCAAGATTTCGTATTAAAGAAGGAGCACTACCTTCCTAGCTTTATATGTCCTGTGGTGTTGTCGACAGGTGTGGTCAGTAATCCTCCAAGTTCGGACATATTTGAGGAGGTAAATAACCACCTCCCCCCACTCCCACTTCGGGAGCGATAATGGGAAGTCACAAGAGATCCAATTGACAGTTGCTAAAAGTAATAATAGAGATATCAAAAGTGTTATCGCTAATCTATAGAAATTCAGATTAGAACTGTCGATTTGGTTAATCTGCGTACTAGCTGGCATTCAATATAAATTTTGATGTACTATTACATTCAGTTTGTAAGAAAATAAAATATGATCTTTACAATAAAAATATTTCTGAAATATTACTTCTTTATTTTATATTGAGTTTCCTCCACATAGTATAAAATATATACAATAGAGAGTAAGTACGCGTGACACAGTCGCTACAGTTAAGTTATGCGTGACGCAACTGCCGTTCGAGCGACCTGTCGCGGTTGGACCGCGTCAACGCTCGTTCTTCATTTGATTCATTTGACTTTATTACTTTTAACAGATTGATTGCGACAAACACACAAGTCGTGTTTTACTGTCCGCGCCACCCGTGCGTCTCGCACGCATAGGGTGTGTGCCGCCGTACTGGAACACGCCTGTAGCGTTACGCGCCGTACCGGTGGATCATTTCGAATAATAGCGCTGCAGTCAATGTGTTAAGATTAATCAATATTTTCACAAGTCTAGTACGAACGCATCACTATTGGCCATTTAAATTTGACTCATAGTAAGAACTATAAAAAATAATTTGAAATGTTTTTGCAATAGTGTAACCAATGCCATCTAGTGTGCAATAGCGGTATATCTATTTAAAAAAAGACTACAAATTACCATAATTCATTTTAACATATGAAGTTATATGCAATTTTGTGTATTGCATCTTATTGATTGTTATTTCTGACCAATGGCAACTCGGGGCCTACGGTAAGTATGATTTGTGAAAGTGTGTGTGTGGTTTTCGTAGAATTGTCCTTATGGTGATTCTAGTAGATATGTTATGTTCTGAGGTTTCTTCTTACATACACTTCTTCGAGGTGAAGGACGCTGAAACGTCGCATCCAAGTGTCGCGTGAGTTTTAAATCGCCAGAATCTACACTAAGTTTAAATGTGGAATCGAGCGAAATGAAAACTGAGACCAAAGTAATTATACGTAATTACGTAGTTGAATAATTTATTGTCCTATAAACGAAGAGCTAGAGTTTATTGAGATTTAGTATAATTATTAATCCTACAGGCACAAAAAATAAAACAACTGACTAGTAAACAATTTATTTAAATTATGTACAATTCACATATATCAACAGAGAACTAACAAGAACAACCCAATTTTAAGGAGATTAACATTGATTTCGGTATAAAAATCACGGGAACATAATTATTG
>DWKL01000391.1:0-19505 GCA_018249415.1 Phareas burnsi | reverse complement strand
ATAAAAATATTTAATATGATTTTTTCTAACATATAATTATATCTTAGACGGTACTGGCTATGTGGAAGATGGACGAGAGATATTCGACGACGATCAGATTGACGATACCTATGTGGTATCAGACAATAAGGAATCAGGCAGGGGACAGAAAAGAAAAGCCAGGGTGGCCCCACAGCCTCCTGGCAAGGGTAACATCAGAAATCTGCTAAGCGCAATGCCTGCAAAGAAAAAAGAGGTATTTCAATATTTTTATTCTGTTATTTTGGTCCTACAATGCCTCATGCTGCAGTAATATAATATTAATTTTGAGATATACATTTTGAGGGGTGGTAAAACTATAGTTCATCTGGGGAAGTACCACTGCCAACTTTATAATCTGTCATAAAACAGTTTTTATGTTTTGGTTGAAGAGATGTGGTTGTTGGGCACACTTACAGTGAGACAACCACCTTAGTCCTCAGGAATAGTCATGCATCTATGTATGACCTCAGAAAGAACTCCAGTTTTGTTTGAGTTTAAATGTGTCCATGGGCTGCAGAGATCACTTAACATCCGGTGGCCTGCACACTCGTTGCTACTCCACTACTCCTGAAATATATAAAAAAGATCAAAAAATAATATGGCAAGTGAGAGATCATATATATGCATCAGACCTTAAAACTTGTTAGATACCTACAGTAGAATGAAATATTAAATTGTATAATAATGACTGTTATGACTCTCAATACGGCAAAACATTGACAAGTAATAAATGTAATTTTCAGGATGTTAAATTATCTGAAGACAATATTCTGTCAGACATTATGTCTGATTTAGATGGAAATGCTGTTTCTACAGTGGTCAAGCCAAAACCAGCACCAACCAGAACTAGCGTGATAGAGTCAAGCAAGAGAGAAGCTCAAAATTACTTCAAAACTTTATCTTCTACTGTGAAAAAACCAACCCCAGTACTTATTAAAGAAGTTGAAGTAATAGCTAAGCAAGAAAAGCAAGAAATGGTAAGCACCATCATTATCATCATCCTCAACTCACTACTGCGCCATTGCTGTACACAGGTTTCCTTGAGTGAGAAGGATTAGACCTTAGTCCACAGCAATGGCCAAGTGTTAATTGCTAAACTTCACACATCTTTGAGAAGTTTTCCTTCACTTCAAGTGACAGTTAATTTATAATATGTACGCTTCGAAAAATCAGAGGTGCGTGCGGAATTCGATCCCCGATACCCATTATGAGAAACCAGAATCATAACCACTAGGCTATCACTGCTTATTTACAGTAAGCATGCTTATGCAATAACAATATATACCATGTACCTATTATGTTATTACTCATTTGACTGATGTTCTACCACCACATCCACTAACCTCTTCACCAGGAAATAGTTGAGCAGAATCCATAAATCTGCTCAGTAACAGAGATAGGTTATAGCATATAACTTGTCTCAATAAAGAATGTAATCCAAAATTGAGGTTTCGATATTAAAAAGAAAGAATATTGTAAACACAATATATAGAATAAATTTGGGAGAGGTGAAGACATGCCCCCCATTTTGGGTTATATTCTTCTTTAAAGCAACTTAGACGTGCTGGTATTATTGTTATTATTATAGAAACTTGCAATGCTACATACACAAAACATAAAAAAATATAGAATAAATGGAAAATTACTTACAGGAAATAGAAACAATTGATACTAAACCGTTAAACAATCATGTTACATCCAAAAAATCAGAATGGAAAATAGACAAGGAGATAAAGCAAGAAACTGAGGACTCCGCTACTCAAAATATAGAAGAGTTTGAGTCTCAAGACATAGATTTGGGGGATGACTTCAGCAATGATGCACCGCCATCTCCGGTCAACAAAATCAAAGAAGAGCCTCCCAGTTCATTGAATACAATCACAGATGTCGCTGAGGAATTTCTTAACGAGGACTTTGAAATATTCCCGGCTGTCAAGAAAGAGTCACCCAAGGAATTGAAGCCCTTGAGTAGCAATTGGACAGATCAAACAGATGACAATCTAGCTGTCACAGCGGTTCAGACGGATGGACAGCTGCCACTACAAACTAATAAGGATGGGGATGAAGTGCTCAAGTTTTATTGGTTGGATGCTTGGGAAGATAGGTTTGTGAAGCCAGGTGTCGTGTACCTTTTTGGTAAGGTGTATGTAAAACCAGGGAATAAGAAGGCTGGCTCTGCATCGTGTTGTCTCGTTGTGAAGAATGTTAATAGACAACTTTTCCTTTTACCTAGGGAGTATGTAAGTGACTATTTTGTGATTAATAAGACCTCTGTCGCTCTCAGTAAAGTCTATCTTTGCATAAAAGGCCTCTTAAAATCACTTCAGCTATTTCCATGATTAATTTAAAAAGATTTTTATCTTTTTGTTAAAGTATACTTAACACTTTTAAAATTTAAGTGTAAAAGTGTTTCAGTGTTATTTTGTATGCTGTACTTTGTAAATAAAATAAGATATTTTATTTTCTAGAAATTAGATTCAGTTACACTAGAGCCCACAGACCAAGAAGTAACAATAGCGGATGTGTACGAGGAGTTCAACAACTCGTTGGCCAAGGAATTGGGCCTTACCGAGTTTAAATCCAGGAAAGTTACAAGGAACTACTGCTTCAACCTACCAGACATACCAGCACAGTCAGACTATTTAGAGGTTAAATATTCTGTGAGTATTGTTAAGTTGCCTTGTAATTGTTTGTAAATATAGTTACTATTAACTGTTTCAGTAATAACAGAATTATGTGCTAAAGATGTTTTTGTTAGATCATTAATCTATCTAATCTATCTATAACTCATTTAACCTTTATTCGATACAAGCTTCTTATATATGTTTCATAAGAAGAAGCAACCAAACGTGCAGTTCACCAGGTGGCAAGTAATCATTGCCACCCGGGAAGTCCTACTAGAGATTGGCTACAGATAGCTACGGCAGGCTTCGTTGCTACCCCTAAAGATTAACCTGGAATGTCTCGTATTTCTCCCTTGATACACCCTTTTAAAGATATTTACCACACATTTGTAGTTTTTTTTACCACAGTTTTGTTTGAAATAAAATTATATAAAGGTGTAAAGTCAAGGACCTGCATGCTTGACATTGAAATCACAATTTTAGTATTAATATCAAAAATATAACAGGCAACTAGGCTATAACTATATCATCATCAATCCATCACGTCGCACTGCTGGGTGTTCGTCCTATCTCAGAATTAGAAGAGTTAGGCCATAGGCTACCACACTAGCCGAGTGCGGGTTGGTAGACTTCACACGCCTTCGAAAATATTTACAAAGAACTTTCTGTTATGGGGGTGCCCTCACGATATTTTCCTTCACCGTTAAAGCGAGTGATAATTAATTCTTTCAAATTCCGGACACCCAGCATGATGGACCAGAATCTTAACCACTAGGCTATCACTGCTTTTATGTAACTATGTTTTTACTATAACCAAATATAAGAGATGATAGTATTGCTTTGACCGTAATAAAATCAAATTCATGGAAATTATGACTAACCAATGGTAAATTTAAATGAATGATATGTTAAGTTCGTTAATATCTTCGGCATATTGTTTACAGGCGACGCTGCCGCCGCCGGCGTCTGGCAAAACCTACCTCACATTCTCGCACATATTCGGATCGAACACCTCGTCGCTCGAGACATTCTTGCTCGGGAGGAAAATCAAGGGGCCGTGCTGGCTGGAAGTGAAGCAGCCGGAGAACGTGCAGGCTAAAGTGTCTTGGTGCAGACTGGAGGCGGCCGCCAACAGAATGGAACAAGTCACTGTCATCAGAAATGATAGCGATTTGGAACCGCCGCCGATCGTTGTGGCCACTGTGAGTTGTATTGTTTTTGTTGAGGAAGCAGAGGCATTCCGGTCTTATATTAAACGTTAATTATGTAGAGCACACAGCGGGCGTTGTAGAGACCATGTTCGCCTGCTACTCCTTTATACTAACGTTCTACAGTAAAATAAAAACTGACTAGGAGAATCCGTTACTATGTGCCTGCACCGAACTGCAGCCGTTCGAGGATCACCTGTCTAGTGGCACAGCACACTTGTCATGGGCGTCAACACACACAGCGTAATGGGACTGGGCCCACTCGGCAACATACCGTTTATAAGTTGTCTTGGTAAAAATGGCGACATTTATATTCGCCTCTCGTTCGTTCACTATGACGTGTGGGCGAGATACAAATTTTGTATCCCGCTAACACCTCACTATTTTGGATTACATTATTTATTGAAATTAGTTTAAACTTTTAATGTAAAATATTACAGTTTTGAACAGAGCGGTCATAAAGTTTGGCGCAGAATAGTTTTCCCGCCATTAAAGTGATGATAATTTCTCATACGTGTAAGACGTCGGATAATCAGTGAACCATTAACTCCACACACTACACTATTGATATACTTTTAACTATAGTGCAAGGTAACCATACTTTTACTCACTGCTCTCTGTCGTGTTTCAGTTAAATATGAGGACGGTAACGGATCCGAAAACGAACAAAACCAAAATACTAATGCTGAGCTGTTTGACACATAGCAGCTTCCCGATAGACAAGCCCCCGCCCAGCCCGCCCTTCCAACAGCACTTCTGTGGTGAGTTACAGCTACATGTCTACATACAGAGATGCCTACCGAGCGGACGGGGCGGAGCGAGTGGATCTCAGACAGAACTTCAGTTTTGTTTGAAGTTAGACGTGGGTGTCTATGGGCCGCGGGGGCCACTTAACATCAGGTGGCCTTCACGTTGAAACTTAATAAATAATTACAAAAATAGAAGCCCCGACATTTAATTTAATGATCCACATTGCGCAGGGGAACTGTACCAATCTAACACGCAAGCCCCAAGTTGAATCCCCGGTCGAGCAGACGTCTAAACAATGAATATTGATTTTTGTCTGTGTCTGTGTGTGTACTAATCCGTATGTATGTCCACGGCCCCCGCGACACGGAGCCTGCGGGGCCGAGAGTAGGAGGCGTTATTGATTTATTTCCTTACATGTTACAGTTAATATAGCATTGACTTTCTTTCACAGTAATAACCAAATGCAACGAAATTTGGCCACTGGACCTCAAACAGCACTTAGCCCAGTACAAAGCCACGAAGCTCAACAAATGCGACACTGAAAGAGAACTGCTCAATTACTTCATGGTGCAGTTCTGGAAGCTGGATCCGGACTTGGTCGTGGGTCACGATCTACTAGGCTTCCAGCAGGACTTGCTCATAGGGAGCGTGCTGGACTTGCGCATCCCGAACTGGTCGCGGCTGGGCAGGCTGAAGAGATCGGTCGCGCCTCAAAGAAAATTTGCAGCGAAAGACGCGTTTCTCGGGCGACTGGTGTGCGACGTCAAGCTCTCCGCGATGGAGCTCATCAGGTCGAGGAGCTTCGACCTCGACGCTCTCTGCGTTAGCGTTTTGAAGATGAAGGAGGGCGAGCGCCTCGACGTCGTCCTGGAGGACTTGCCGCGCTACTACGAGAACAGCGCAGAGTTGCTCCACCTCGCCACGCTCAGCATGCAGGACGCGTCGTACATTCTCAAGATGATGTGCGAACTCAACGTCATTCCGCTGGCGCTGCAAATAACGCAGATCGCGGGCAACGTCATGTCTCGCACCTTGATGGGCGGGAGGTCCGAGAGAAACGAGTTCCTCTTGCTCCACGCGTTTTCAGAGAAAGACTACATCGTGCCGGACAAAGTGTACGGCAAGAGGGCCGCGGCCGACGCCGACGACGAGCAAGAGGAAGGGGCGAGTAACCCTAAGAAACAAGGAAAGAAAAAGGCAGCCTATTCCGGAGGTCTGGTGTTAGATCCGAAGAAGGGATTTTACGACAAACTTATTCTCCTCATGGACTTCAACTCCCTGTATCCGAGTATTATTCAAGAATATAACATTTGTTTCACGACTATAAAGAGAAAGAGCGCCGTCGCTTCAGACGACGACATCACCAACTTGGTTTTACCGACGTCGAACGTAGAGTTCGGCGTGCTGCCCACGCAGATCAGAAAACTCGTCGAGAGCAGGCGAGAAGTCAAGAAATTAATGAAACCCGACCTGTCCAGGGAGCAATACATGCAGTATAATATTCGACAGATGGCTCTCAAGCTCACGGCAAACTCGATGTACGGGTGTCTCGGGTTTACCCATTCCAGATTCTACGCCAAGCCGCTGGCGGCGCTCGTCACCATGAAAGGCAGAGAAATTCTTATGGACACCAAAGAAATAGTACAGAAATTAAATTACGACGTCGTCTACGGCGACACCGACAGCATCATGATCAACACTAACTGCTTGGACTACGATTACGTCTTTAAAATCGGCAACGACCTGAAGAGGGAAATTAACAAGAAGTACAAGCAGATCGAGCTCGACATCGACGGGGTTTTCAAGTATTTGCTGCTTTTGAAAAAGAAGAAGTACGCGGCCGTCGTGGTGAGCAAACACGCGAGTGGAGAATTTGTTTACACGCAAGAACACAAAGGTTTAGACATCGTTCGGCGAGACTGGTCGCAGCTCGCAGCCGAAGCCGGAAGGTTTATTCTCAGCCAGATTCTTTCGGAGCAGACGGCCGATGAAAGATTAGAAAGTATACAGGCACATCTAAACAAGCTAAAAGATGACTTGGTCGCGAACAAGATACCTCTGTCCTTGCTCATAATAACGAAGCAGCTCACGAAAAACCCGAACGAGTACGCCGACAAGCACGCGCAGCCGCACGTGCAAGTGGCGCTGCGGCTGAACGGCAAGAACAGTCGCCGGTTCAAAAGAGGCGACATAGTGCCGTACATCATTTGCGAGGACGGGACCGCCAACTCGGCGACGCAGCGAGCCTACCACATAGAGGAGTTGAAAAATTCAGAAAGTCTCAAGATCGATTACAAGTACTACTTAGCTCACCAGCTCCACCCCGTGATATCGCGTATTTGCGAGCCGATCGAGGGCATGGACCCCGCGCGAGTGGCCGACTGCCTCGGCCTCGACCCTTCCGGCTACCGGCAACGGATGAAGAAGGAGAACGCCAGCGCCGAGACGTACGAAGTGGAAAACGAGCACGAGAAGTACAGGTACTGCGAGGAGTTCACGTTCGTGTGCGCGAACGAGAGCTGCAAGACGGAGAACCGGGTCCGGGAGACGTTTCCGAAGTGGAACGACCGAGTGACGTTTCTGGAGCAGTGTCGGAACGAGAAGTGCGGGGTGCGGCCGGCGGACTACGTGGCGTGCGTCCGCAACCAGCTGAGCGCGCAGCTGCGGGGCTGCCTCGCGCGCTACTGCGCCAGCCGCCTGGCGTGCGAGGACCCCGCGTGCGGCGCCCGCACCGCGCGCCTGCCGCAGACCTTCGCGGCCGGTTACCCGGTGTGCCGCGCCTGCGAGAAGGGCGTCATGTTCAGGGAGTACACCGAGAAGGATCTCTACCTGCAAACCAATTTCTTCCTGTTTCTATTCGACGTCAACAAACATAATACGTCGAGTGAGTAACGATTTATCTCCATTTTATTGTATTGTTAAATTGCTTTTTAAACTAGATAAAATCGAGTTAAGTCAATTCTGTACAATAATCGAGAAGTATAAAAAGGATCCAAAGCAGTGATAGCCTAGTGATTAAAATTCCGGCATCTCACACCGAGGGTCAGGGGTTCGACCCGCACGCACCTCTGATTTTTCGATGTTATGTGCGTATTAGAAATTAATTGTCACTTGCTTTAGCGGTGAAGGAAAACATCGTCAGAAAATCTATACTTTCGAGAGTTCAAGTTAAAGTTCTCGAAGGTGTGTGAAGTCTCCCAATCCACGTGGACAGCGTTCTCATTCTGAGAGGAGACCGTGCCCAGTAGCGGGCCGCAATGGGTGGATGATGATAACAAGGATCCATCACCATATGAAGGATCGCCATCAAAAGTTATGGATTTTCTCTGACAAAGAATTGATCGGATCTAGTACATATAGTTTACATTCTAACGTAAACCAAGAACAAGGAGATTACATACTTTTATAGATGAACCCAAGACTTGCTACATAGCTTTATATAAATATTATACATAATGGAACATTTCTTGAGCAATGAAACAATTTAATTTAAACGCTATTCAAAACATATGACTCAAGCATTGTTTATTAGCTAACATCAAAGAGTAACTTTTTAAGAAAACGATGTATTATATTTACTAATGAGAAATTATCATTTTTACTTTCAGAAGTAAAACTCTCGCCGCAAGTTGTATCAGCGTTCAATGTTTTGAAGGAACTTGTAGAAGACTGGTTGTCGTATTCCGCCTACTCTGTAATAAATCTGGCCAAGTTGTTTAGATTTTTCTCGTTGGACCCAAAGACTTCTAAAGTGAAGTCAGAGGTGGCAGAAATAGACATCCTCCCGGAGACTGAACATATAAATGCCCTGATGGAGTTAGAAAATTACTAAGCTTAAGTTAAATGTAGATAAATTATGGTTATAATATTTTCTGTACAGTCTATATAAATATAATAAATTTTTAAGTAATTACTTGTTCATAATTTTATTTATTAGCTTTACTCTTTTTGTTTGAACTTGATATTTTTATAGCATAGAAGTTGTAAACAAGCATGTAGTCCACCTGACGATAAATGGGCAGTACCCCCCATGTACATCCATAATCAACCCCAATTAGAACTGAACTATTACTACCTGAGATTAGTCACGGATGCGTTACTATGCCTGAAGACTAAATTAAAAAGCTGTATTAGTATCTCTGACTTACCGCAACTTTCAAACCAGAAAAAAGCAGCGCATTTAACACAGCTGTTATAAGCTAGACATAATTAACGCTGATGCCTTTGGCCGTTAAACTGTTGCGGTGATGTACAAACAAGTCTTTTTTTTATGTTTGAGGAGCAATAAACGAGCATGCAGGCCACCTGATGTTAAGTAGTCAATGCAGCCCATGAACACCCACATCTAACCTCAAACAAAACTGAAGTTCTATCCGATGTCGTACGTTACTATTTCTGAGAACAAAGACTCACCTCGCCGTAAATATGCCCTACAACCGCACCTCCAACCGAAACACAGAAACTACTTCACGGCGGATTATGAGGGCGGCGGCGGTACGTCCCCGTACGAACTATAGTCTACCACCTATAAATAAAATGGGACAAATATAACGTAGATAATACAGGAAGCTTCAAATGGTATAACACGTTTAATTTAAACTTATTTAATGTAGATTCTTGTACATATCATTGCAATTATACAATATCAACAGATACACTTATTTTTGTATCATTTGGTACGTAATAAAAATAAAATGCCTTAAAATATACAACAACAAGTCTTCAGCCCTCGCCGTTACTGAATGTAAATATGTTTATTATTTTTTAATTATTTCAATTTCGTTGCTTCTGATAGACATTATTTCTAGTATTTAATACAAACATCTGCATCGATAAAGTGACTGGTAAAATTAAAACGTAATTATCAGTTTGATGGCCCAGCGTGTCTTTACATAATTATTAACTATAACTTATTATATTGTGTCATCGGGAAATAAAGTTCAAAAGAGTTTTGTATCATTCTTCGAGAAACCGGCGTCGCTAATATTGCAAACTTCCGTTACGAAAATATAGAAAGTTTGTTGTAAATTGTGCGCTAAATTGGAAAAACAAAATATACTATTTATATATAATAATAAACATTTTTCCATTTTAACATGACAAGAAATAGGTCTTTATTTATGAGGTATATACCAACGAACACTTGCAGGCGGGAGACTTGTTATTCAACCGACTTAAACGGGTCAGACCCATTTATAATGTGTTCAAGTGTGACCGTTCAAGATTGTTTCTACAGGTAATTTATTGCTAGCTTTATTTTAGTCTTATCTGTATCTAGTCTACCTATATATTTAGTAAAGTCCTCTCAAAATTACGCTAAAGTCAGAAGTAACCACCTCGACCGCGCCCCCGGCTGCGGATCGGAAAATTCCCTCTCACGCCTATTCCCCGACCGCGGGAATTTTGATCAAAATTAACATACAATTGTTGGTTGGTGTTATGCGGTCGCCCGTCGTAGTTGCTTTGTATTCTCCCTGGATTCATATTATTATAATTTGCTGCTAGCGACCATTGATTATTATATATATTATCTTGTGGCACTCTGTCCACCTGATTGTAAGTATTGTCTTGTGGATAGTTATCGTAACCCTGATCTCTTGACGGAGGCCCCCTGTTCAGTGGCATATTGAGTATGCTGTGCTGTTGCCTCGTTTCCCAAACCGACGTGTTGTGGGGCATCGGCTCATGCACGTTAGGATTATTGCCTCCAAAATTCATTAAATTTTGCGGAGCCCGCAATGGCTCATGCTGGTTGAAATGTGTAGGCTGCTTATTTTGCAAAATGGGGATAAAGTTCTGCTGCACGGAATTTTGGTGCATCGTGGGATTCGGAGCTTCCGGCAGATCTCCGAACGACCTGGGCTGCGTGTTGCTGGTGACGACTTCGGCGTGGTGCGGCATGACGGCGGGCTGCGAGCGGTGCGCGGCCTGCAGCGACGCGTGCACGAGCGCCAGCAGGTCGGCGGCCGACGACATGCCGCGCTCGGCGCTCGGCGCGGAGGCCGCCTGCGCCGCTGTCACCTTCGATTCCTCCAGAGACTTCTTCACTATTTCCATTTCTTGTCGTATTTCATCTTCTTTCACCTTTTCAGTCACAGATTTAAATACCTAGAAAAAATATAAAATTCTAATATGTCTGAATACGTAACACTTTTTCGTTGTGGTAAATTGGAAAATTAAATTCAAGCACAAAATGTTTTCCTGCAAACGAGCAACAGATTTAAAATGTATACAACAGGATTCTGTGCTGAATAAATACGAGCTTTTGTGAAGCTTAGAGGTTCAATCTTCTGTGAAGAATTTATGATTAATTTTAAGTGCACAAGTAACATTCAATAATTCTTTGGCAATGAAATGTAGACTACTACTTACAACGAGGTGACCATCATAGTCCTCGAGAGTCACTACTCCTGAGGACTAAGATGGTCGAACATAGGTGTGCCACTGCACGACCTCGGATAGAACTACAGATTTCATTGAGGTTAAACGTGGGTGTCCATGGGCTGCAGTGACCAACGTAATGTGGCCCGCACGATCGTTTGCAACTTATAAAGCAAAAGAGAATAACATTTCTAGCGAGAATTGCATATTCTACACTACATATGAAACCAATCGCGTTTAAATCGCGATTAAACGTGAAAACTTAATGTTATTTTTTACTTAAAAAAAAGTTAACGAAATCAACTCACTTCTTCAACGGTGTAGTCATCGTCGTCGCTGTCGATCGTAACGGGCTGAACGTCGGGCGCGAGCGGATTGTGCAACGCCGGTTGTTGCATGGCGAGCGGTGCGGAGAACGGCGCGGGGAGCGGCGCGGCGGGCGGCTCGCGCGCCTCCACGGGCGGGGAGCGCGGCGCGACGGGCGGCGCAACGTGGGCATTACGCGCGGCCGCGCTCACGTATTGCCTCAGCCGCTCCACGCGCTGCGGCTCGCGCGCCTCTAGTTTCTTCAAGTACGCGATCAGGCTGTGCTGCTCCTCGGCCGACAGCTCGTTAAAGTTCTTAAGCAGCGTCTCTAGGTCCGAGTCAGACAAGCCGTCCATGGCGTCAGGCGCGTCCTCTTTCTCGCTTCTAAGTAAATTATTTGAGAATATTGATAATGAGAAATATAACATACATCTAAATTAACATACATTTACATACCTAAGTACACGCCAATTTAAGAAATTGAATTTGTTCAAATATATTTATCCAATATATAAAATTTATCGTCTCGACTTATTTGTTGCCATATCAAAACAATTAAATTATTAATTAAAATTATAAAACTATATAAAAATAAAAATCGCATGAAAATAATAAAATTAGTTTTTCAAAAATAACAAAGCGAATAAAGATCAGAATCCGATTTAAAAATATGATCCAAGCCTTGGTGCTGTCGTTTTAACACATTGACAGCGGCAAACACACCTGTCCTGTTTTACTGTCCGCGCCACCCGTGCAGCTCGCACGCATACGCTGTGAGCCGCCGTACTGGAACACGCCTGTTGCGTTACGCGCCGCACGGGTGGATTGTTTCGAATATTAGCGCCGCAGTCAATATGTTAAATTTAAATATACATAACAGATATAAAACTTACTTCTTATCATCGTAAGCTGATTGCAACATTTGCAACGCAGATGCGGTGCTGCTCATCGCCGGCGAGTTCGCCGGCTTGCTGTTGTGTAAAGCTTTGGCAGTTGCTTGCTTCTTCTCATCGGCCTCCCTTTTCTTTGCTTCAGCCATACCGACCTGGTTCAATGAAACGAGTAAGACCAAAACTACTATAACAATTAAATTATGGAATATACGATAAAATCTAGTTATAATAAATAATTTAACAAGCTCTTGACAGCAGATCTGTTCAGGAGTTATTTAAAAAAAAAAAAGTAAATTGCCGTTGCATCACTACAAGTAGCACTAACAGGATCCTTCAAAAAATTGACTAAAAAATGTAGCTAAGTTTGCTCCGACTTGGCATGGCAGAAATTGTAACATGAGGTTTTAATTTAGTCCTCAGGGGTAGCAACACATCGATAAATGACCAAAATAGGACTCCTGCCTCATCGCGCTATTACATCTTACACAATTTCAGACCAAAAACCTGAATGTGGTAGAACCCTTTGTGGTCCGATTCTAGAGGCCTCACTACCATACCCATTTTAAGCTAGGACTTCAATGCTATTTGGGGTTTATTACAAGCGTCTATGAGCGGCAATGGCCACTTACCGTGGGATGGAATGCATGTTCGTTCGCTACTTCTATATATTATTTATTCCGTTTCATCAAAATCATCATCATCAACCCTTTAATGTCCCACTGCTAGGCACAGCTCTCCTCTCAGAATGAGAAGGTTTAGGCCATAAAATATCGCGTCGCCCAAGTGCGGATTCGGTGGATTTCACACACCTTCGGGAACTCTACCAAGAATTCGCAAATGTGAAAGTTTCCTCACGATGTTTTCCTTTACCATTAAATCAAGGGATAATTAATTTGGAATACGCACGTATTAACTTAGAAAAATCAGAGGTGCATGTTGGGATTCGAACTTTGGACAACCAGCCGAGAGGCCGGGATCGTAACTACTAGGATATTACTGCCTGCTTTTTCCGTTTAATAGCAAATAAAAAAGAACCGTAAATAAATTAAGCACGCATAGGCCCGCGGCTTGCGTAAATCGTAACCGATCTGCAAAGTTAAGCAATCCGACGTTGGTTAACTTTGTAGACTTGTAGACTATTATTCAATTTGCGCGGCCGGGGACTGGATTGCCGCTAGTGGCTAACTTTCAAGCGCGCTTCCGTGCTTCGGAGAGCACGTTAAGCTGTCGTTTCCCGTAGTTATCATTGAATAGAAGTCGTTAAACGTTTACGCTTATCGGTGTTTTAAAAAACATTCGACTACCAATCCGCACTGGAGCAGCATCGTGAATTTTGCTCCAGGGCCTACCGTTTGGGGAGAGAGGGCCGTGCCCAGTAGCGGGACGTAGAAAGAGTTTCAGTCTACCAGCCAAACGAATAACATGACGCCGCCCAAAGTATAAGTGACATAACAAGCGGAGGTTTAGTTGCCTGAGATGAATTGCCGGGCTGAAATCAGTCGATGGTCCCTTGCGCCACGGCTTTCACTAAGCCCGATCCATGTCGCCGGCGTTTTGTAGCACAGTTTCGTTTTGTTTTTATATATATATATTTTTTTTTCATCTTCGTATAGTTAAAATTGTATTGTAATGGATTTTTTGTTACGTTTCGATTTTGGGTTTTATTTGTCTAAGTCTGCGATTCAATTAGAAAAAGGACCTACGACGGCATCCACGAGCTGCGTCAGCTCCTCGGAGGACACGTCGGTCTTGCCCTGCGCCACAAGCGCGGCCGCCATTTGCTGTGCAATCTGCGCGCGATCCACCTCGCCCACGCCGGCCACCGGCAGCGCCGCCGCGCCAGCACTTGCCGCGGCGCCTGTCCTAACGCCTGCCGCCGCAGCCAACGCGGTTCTGCTGCTCTGCGCCTTCTGTAATGTTGCAAGTTTGAGATCCTGAACATAGTCGAACATATTCACGTTGCATGTCTCTGTGGCCTCCATTCCAGTGTTTTCCAGGTATCTCATACTACGGCTTATCCTGGCTAGAAACTGTTATAAGTATGCTGATAATAATTTTTCATGTGCGTGTGTGTATGAGAACCCGTGTGTGCGTCGTCGTGAGCGGGCACTGGCGTGTAATATAATGGATACGTACCCGGGCGTGCGCGCGCTTGTCGGCCTCGTGCAGCGTGGCGGCAGCGCGCACCACTGCGGCGCGGACGGCGCCGGTGGCGGCGACGGCCACGAGCCCGGCCTGTGCCGCGCCCTTGAGCTTCTCCTTCGCCGTCTCTATCAGCACCAACGCAGTATCGCGCTCCAGTAGCTCCTCTGACGAGTTTGCCTTATCCTAACACGACATACATAATTGGCATATTAATAAAACCATAAAAGCTTGGTACGCATTCCATAATCTCCTTAATACCATAGACTGTCCATATTGTGTGTTTATTCGCATTTAATATCGGAAGGATGAGGATATACGGGGAAGTATTTTAAGGTGTTAACTTATTTTATTCATTCATTTTTATTTATTCAAGCAGTTCTTTTCAAGAAATTTGTATGAATGCTTAACTCAGCGAAAGTATTACTCAAACATTGCTGTGGCAACGAGTAATCGTTGTAACATACTTTTTCCATCTTGATCGCTTCGGCCAGTAGGTCGACGATCTTCGGCCCCAGGCTGCCGAGGTAGTCCTCGAGCGCGACGAGCATGCGCAGCGTGGCAACTATGTTGTCCGCGCTCTCCACAGAGTCTAAAAGTAATAGGTGCGTAGATCAAATCTATACTAATATAATGAAGCTGAAGAGTTTGTTTGTTTCTTCGTTTGTTTAATTGTCGGGATTGAAAAAAGATTTTTGAATTAGGTTGGCTATTTATTCAGGATAGTTTAAGGCTGTGTAACATCACACTACGATTCTTATGAGCGGAGCAATTAGCATGCGAAGTTTAGATAAAACAGTATGCGAAATGAGACCGGACACGCGGATGCTGGCGGGCGGCGGGGCCAATGGTTATTTACGCGAACAAAGTCGGGCATCAGCAAGTGTATAATATGACTTAGGTATAAGCATGTGCCGTAAGCACATGCTTATTCTAAAACTTAGCCCGACGAGCATTTCGGCATCTCTAGCCCCATAAAGTTTCTCTATCCACCACGTCTCGGTACTGATTGTATTCGGTACAGTATTCATTGAACTAGTTACAATTAGATGTCGGCTGCAGTAATAAATTCACAAATAGTACACCCAGGCTATGTAATTTTTGCACAATTTTATCTCATGCAAAACCGTCAGCAATGGCGCTGACGATTTATTGTTCACGCTAGTGTCAACTGGCGCGCCATTGTCACTCTAGTTTCGTTTTGTCACTTTTTTAGTTAGGATGATTTCGAGAGCAGATCCGACATCTATTAACTACTAGGTCAATGGCCAATGGTCGAATTGAAGCTTAAATCTTATTACGGTATATACGTTTGGCCGTGACGGCTGCTCGCGTCCGCAGGAATCACCTTCTGAACCCTGTCTGTACCCCTTGGATGAAGCTAAACGAGCGTAACGTCGAAAGTTGAGCAGCGATTTAGTAACCCGACTCCTGCTGGCATGGCGGCTGCAGTGGCCGTGAGGAGCAAAATAGCCTCTAAAAAACTGGGACAGAAGGGTATGGGAAGCTACCGCAACAATATCCCAAATCATTACTAACAGAAACATTAGGGAAAAGTTTTCTGTGGTAAAATTTACAGTGGTCGACCGCGTGAAGAGAAGTAGAGAAAGAACCTACTCGATGGATCGATATAATGAAACAGGCATGCGACACTAGAACGCGTGGCTCCATTTAACTTTCTCGGGATAAAGAAGCCTGGGGAAGAACAGTAGACGATAAAGACATACGTTCCACTGCTCACCTTTAGTACAGTCGTCGGGCGGCGCGCGCTCGAGGCGAGCGTGCGAGCGCGCCGAGCTGCTGCCGGGCAGCGAGCGCGCCGCCGGCGACCGCGCGTCCGGCAGCGAGCCCAGCGAGTCCAACGTGTCGTCCGAGTTCCACGGTGATATGCCGTCGTCGCTGTACACACAAGTTCACACTGTGAGATATTCGAGTCGTGTCAAACATATTTTCAGTAAAATCCATAGTTATCGCGCAATATGACGCGTGCATGACGTCTACTTTGTTCAAATTATTCTGTATACTAAAACGCTATGTACTATAAAAATCTAAACGGGCACCACTGAGAGAGAGGAGGGAAGGTGAATTTCATCCCGTGAATTTTTGTAATTGACGCCTACAATTAATCTCACAATAACCCTCGACTCATGTGTAGACCGATTATTACGGTTTATTATATTGAAATTATATTATTTAATTCTGCGCAAATTGTTTGGCGTTAAAAACACGTAACTTATCTCAATAAACAATATAATCCAAAATGACAGCATTTCTATTCGTTTCTCACTCGTTCTGTTTAGTGTGCGACCGAGATACAAATACTGTACAAGCAAGCACGTACATTCTACATCATTTACACTATGACCTAATTCTTCATAGTTAAATATTAAGTGCAAATAAATTAGAAATAATTTGGAATTACATATTTTTTATATAACAAGGATTCACTTACGGTTTCAGTTCGTCATCGGATACGAGCACAGTGTGGAGCGTGGCGGACAGCAGTGGGCTGCGGTTGCGGTGCATGGGGCTGCGGTCGCGGTGAATGGGGCTTCGGTTACGTGGAACGGAGCTGCGGCTGCGCGGCCCGGGGCTGCGGTTGCGTTGGCCGGGGCTGCGGTTGCGGGCCACTGGGCTGCGGAGGCGCGGCACGGGGCTGCGGTTCCGGTGCGCCGTGTCGCGCCGCGACAGCGGACTGCGACTACCGCGCGAGTCTAACGCGAAAGCCGCGCGCGGCGGACTGCGCGATCTGGATAAATATTTTGATATATTTTTTATAGCATGGAACAAGGTAAAGAACTTATTTATGGTTATTCATTCAATGACTTCATTATTTTTAATATTTATTATATTTTATATTATTATATGTTTAACAATATTATTTATTTACCAACTTGCCCAATAATCGGTCCACCAGACTGTGACATTGCCCTGGTCCAGATCTGACTCCTGTTTATTTGGCGGTTCCAACAGACAATTGTTACATACAGACAGACACAGGTACAGATATCCATAGGTTACTTTAGGTAGGCTGAAGCTCCTTTGTAGCCTAAAAAATTAACAAATATGTACATACCTATGTACGGGACTTCTCGAGCGAATACGGATTATCTTGGTGGGTGACAGGCGGCGCGGCGGGGACCGCCGGTGGTGGAAGTTCGGCGACCTGGAGTTATATTCAGATTAGCTATATCCACAGCTTCGCCCGCGATTATAATACATTGGAAAATAAAACAACATACATACATATACGAACAACTATTACTATATTACGTGTAATCCGCTCATAAGTACACATGCCTATTTTTTTTATAAGTGTAATTAAATACAAATCTTTAACCATACTAATATCATAAATAGAAAAAAAACTCTACATTTGGGACGCAAGGCGCCCTAAAATTTTGAAGTTATGTATAGTCGGGGTTCTTATAGCAATTATTTTAATTGTGAAGATTCATATTAAAATTTCAACAAACTCAACAATGATACATGAGCCAAGTGAAAGTTCATTTCAATTTGATGATTCCATTACATTTTTAAATATTGGTTTTGTGCCTTCTATGGATTTCCAAAATGTTACATATTTTTACTAATACTCGCAGGATCAATACGGATCTTGTGAAAAACAATTAAAGAAAACGTATAATCCATTTAAACTAAAAACGTGGATAGTAAAGGTTTACTACGAATAGAGACAAAAAATATAATAATTAAAAAAGGAGGTCTAAAGACCTCAAGGTAGTAAAACATCCCATTCCATACCTATGCTCTCGACGGTAGGGAGGCTCACGTCGCATGTCGCGCCGAGCATCGAACTCGCGGCGGCGCGGCTCGGGCGCGAACCGAGGGCTTTACGTGCCCTGCGAATGCACTGAAGCTACGAAGGTTGGAAATAATTGGATAATAGGCGAATATCCGGTATCGTGACGCGACATGTCGTAGTGTGAAATTCTTTCTTATAAAATCGATAAGATATAAAAACTAATAGTAATGTAATTAATTGTCCCTTTTTAGGTAAGTCATTCGTGCATCTGGCGAAGTGACTTCACTTTTGATATATTGTTTCTACAGGTTACTACCGCTTACTACCTACATATTTGTATATTCTCTACATACATATTTTTGCTTTATAGGAACTTGTGTGACGTAGCGGTAAACATGCCGGTGTTAGCGCATGGTTCCGGGTTCGATTTTCAACCAGGCAGACATCTAGAAGATAAATTCGTGTTCAGGGTCTGGGTGTTTAATTGTAATTGTGAGTTTTCGTGGTACTCACGATACAGGCTGGGGCTGAGTATATGCAACGTTATTTATAACGTTTGGATGTAGTAAGATAGGAAAACACACGTAGCGTTCCATTTTAGTCCTCATGGCCTCAGGTAGGCCTTCAATCTTGTTCAATTACTTTCAGTTAATAATACGTTACAACTGTTAACAAACTGTAAATACTACTAAAAGCAAATAGCGATAATTATTTTCGAACCCCGAGCCCCTGATGAGCGAGGCCAGAATCTTACCACTAGTCTATTATACCCTGTTCGCCTGTTATAAAAGTAATAATAAATTAAAAATCATCTAGAAATGTTTCACGACAAATTCAATTTCTTCAAGTTATTCGCCGACACGAACCAATTAGAAAACCGGACGTCAAGGAAGCCGCAATTAAAAGGAATCCTCGAATATCTTCCGACTTAATGACTTCTTTGCTTGTTAATTCCTTGTCGCGAAGGAAAAAACCCCAAGTCAGATTAATTCCAAGTGCGAGTCGATTGTTTGCATAAGCCTCGGCACTGGGGAAACATCACCTCTTCGCCACCGGCTTAAAAAAATAATTAAAATTCGTAATCACTCTTGACTCGCCCCCGAAGGGGAATGCAGCTACGTCTTGAGATGTGCTCTGTAATAGCGTCGCGTTTTGCGGACTTACTCCTCATTCGTATCATAGAATTATGTTACTTTTACACTATATATAAAAAACTTAGATACACACTTACTTGGAACTGTTACGTTTGCAAGTGTACTGGATACAAACTTTTATAGATTTTAACCAAGTTTCAAAAGAGAGAGATTTTCAATTGGTCTGCGTATATAACTTCTAATGTATGTATGTATATACATATATTGATATACACACACACACATATATATATATATATATAGAGAGAGAGAGAAAGAGAGAC
>DWKL01000390.1:0-19505 GCA_018249415.1 Phareas burnsi | reverse complement strand
AGAAATAATTAAAATCAAAGTTTTATTTACAACATTTTTTTTTTAATATCTTTGGTTTTATGGCGAGAGTTGTCTTTGGAAGCGGGTGTTTTTTTTTTGTTTTTTTTTTTAACTGGAAGGTGATAAGCGATGATGGTAAGGTAGCAGATGAGGTGACAGTGCGATGGTGATGGCCAAACATATGGTATGGTACATTCAGACTTAGCTTTGTGTCGTCACAGTACTGTTGCTGGGATGTCCTCCTCCTGTAATGAGACCATGATCCATGTATAAAAATAATCTTCAACATATTGCTGTCCCACTAATGGACACGAGTCCCCAAACATCTTACTCTTGTCTCTTTTATTTAATATTTAATATCTTCTTCCATGTTTTCTACTTAACCTAAAGGTTGACTGGCAGCGAATGCTTTAAGTTTTAGGTCCGCCGTAAGGCGCCTTTAAGTACCACTTTTGAAGGCTTTACGAAGTCTTGAATAGATACATAAATAAAAGATGGTAGGGTGATTTTGATAGGTGGTAGAACTATAGTTCGCCAGTTTTGTGTTTCCGTTGGAGAACTGTGATTGCTGGACACATTTACAGCGAGGTGAGCATCTTAATCCTCAGGAGTAGTCACACATCTACGTACGACCTCGGGTAGAACTGCAGTTTTGTTTGAGGTTAGATGTGGGTGTCCATGAGTTACAGTGGCTACTTAACATCAGGTGGCCTGCACGCTCGTTTGCTCCTCAAACATAAATTAAACACACACATTAGATATGTATCATATTTTCCATTTCCATTGAAGCAATAATTTACCCACAGATTTGATATACCAATTTTAGGAAATACAGAATTGTGAATACGATATACAATATGTTATTGTAATCGATGAGATTTAAGTAACATCAGGTGCGGTCGGGAGTTGGGTGGGCGACCGCTAGTGGCTAAATTTCGTGCATGCTTCTGTGCTTCGGAGGGTATGTTAAGACGTCGGTCCCTGTTGTTATTATTGGATAGCAGACGTTAAACTTTATCGGAGATCTTGTTGGTGGTTTGAGAACAGCCGACATGGGTTGACCACTAAGTTGCACCCCCACCAATTTACATTGGGGCAGCGTGGATCAGGCTGGCCCAGTCCTCCTCCAGTTGTGAGGAGAGACTATTCAGTAGTGAGATATAAAAAAGAGTTACAGCCATTGCCAATCAGTGCAGTTTTACAATCTTAGCATTTCCTAATTTATACACCGGCAGTTAAATTGTAAATATTGCCCTTATTGGTCACATTTACCGATGATTCGATTAACCACGATCGGGCAATGCTGCGCCCGACTCGCTTAGTTTTCAATTTACAAATTTTCAAATCTAACCTAATTAATACTTCGTTCACAATCTAACGATTGGACGCCATAAAATTATAAACTGATGAAATATGTCTGTTATATTGTAAACTTTCCAATACATTCACAATATTCTAGTGACATACGAGTTGTGACATGAACACCCACATATGTGTTAATTTTCACATAAAAACACAGTAAGTGTTTTATAAACTCGTACTGTGTTAAGAAATACAGTAATAAAAAACTTTTCTTTCTTTTGATCCTTCATTTTGATATGCATTATTGTTTTAGACTTTATCTACCTTTATCTTTATAAATGTTTCGAAACCAATAGTAGGAAAAAGATAAAAGACCGCTGACATGTAGTATTATACAAACTATTTATAAAGCCTTGTGTTCAAGACGGCCATATATATAATAAAAATAATAAAATCAATATGGACCTTATTCATTGGCTCCAATCCTTTTTATGTTCTACTGCTGGGCACATATCTTTCCCCACAACTGGGGCAGGCCTAGAGCGTACACCACCACGCTGCCTTATTTAATAATCCTTCAAAAACTTCAAAAACCTTTATGGGGCCCATAGTAGGGATGAACGTTTACGGTTAACGTTTAAAGTTGTTTTTGTTATAAGATTGGCAAACGAGCGTGAAGGCCACCTGATTAATAGTTTTGCAGTCCGTGAACACCCACATCTAATCTCAAAAAAGACTGAAATCCTATCTAAGTTTGTATGTAGATGCGTTACTACTCTTGAGGACTAAGATGATCGCCTCGGTGTTAATGTACCCGGCAACCTCTCCAACCGAAACAGGTATTATTAACGTCGGATTGTATGGGTGATAAAAGAAGGTATCTTCGTGTCTTGACTACAGGCCACCTACCACACCCATTTATGTCTACTATGTTCTGTTCCGAAACCAGATTAGTCAAGGCATTCATAATTAATCCTATTATTGCAAATATATAAATGAATGCAAATTACCTAGTCTTTATATACCAAGTGCATAATCTCAGTAGAAACCCTAAAATATCCTCCAATTCAGTGGCGGATTAAGCTAGCGCGGGGCCCGTAGCAAATTCTGTAAAGGGGCCCTTGATTTGCTAATTTGCTTAAGTTTAAAATAGAAAAAAAATTCGATACTCAATATGTTCCTTTACCATCCACAGGTTACAATTTGGTTGTTATTTAAACGTACTGATCACTATGGACCTTGGCACTGGCAAGTACAAAGAGCCAGAGATGAAACTGCCCTGCCAATTTTGGAAATTGGCCCCACTTAGGCTGGGTCAAACGGGTCTGGGTACGCGAGGCCCTTAGAAACTGCTACTCTTGCTATAGTTAATTCGGCACTATTTCAATTACAAAATACAACAAAAAAAAATGTCGTTAAAATATTAAAAAATCGTTAACATAAAAAATCACTAGGACTTAATGGCATTATTATTAATTTTTTAGTTTTAAAAATCCTTGTTTAATTCGCAATAAAGTAATTTGGGGCACATTAATTATAACTGTTAATAAAATTAATGACATTGGTCATTAATTAGTGATTCTACTATTAAATCCAGGTTTAAAGCTACATTCGCACAGGAGGGTCTAGAGTTCTATTTGATAGAAAATGTGATATATTATTTATATTCGTAGGTACGCAATTATTTCAGTAGGTTAGGTAGGTTCGCTCTTTCAACCATTTTGACTTTAAGGACAAATATTAGATGGGACATTAATACACATTATAGACATTTGTAGTTACTTATAATTATACACTAAAAACATCGAATCTGTTCTTCAAACTACATTGAGTTTTAATCCGATAATAGATGGCTCCGAACATATGTAGTTTAACGATAACAAAGTAGCGTATATTAAAATAGGTTATAGAATGGCAAAATTAAATCGAAGTCACTCAAAAAGTCTACTGAATTGGCGTTTTGTTCCAAAATTACATCATAGATGGCGGCAGTGAATAGAGTGAGATAATAGAAGTGCGTAGGAGGCATGATTCACGCGACCAATTGAGTTCAGCATGTTATGCCAGTTTTAGCATAATTCGTCTCTATGTGCAAGTTCATAGGCAGGCGTTTGTGAATGTGTGAGTATTAATAATGTAGTGTTTATTGTGTACTCTATACTTTTCGTTTGAATATTTTTTTTATGTTTGAAGTGTAGCAAACGAGTGTGCAGGCTACCTGATATTAAGTGGTTACTGCAGTCCATGGATCTCCACATCTAATCTCAAACAAAACTAAACTTTTATCTGAGGTCGTACGTAGATGCATCGGTCCTCTTGAGGACTAAGATGGTCGCCTCGCTGTAAGTGTGCTCGGCAACTGCACCTTTTCAAGCGAAACACAAAAACTGCTTCACGACGGATTATGAAGGCCGCGATGGTACTTCCCCCGACGAACTGTAAGTCTACCACCTACCAAATGTAGATGATAGGTATGTACGGTGTAGGTGTCAGTGTAGATAGGTGGAAATACGTGATATGTGCAAACATGTATCAAAGCAGGCATAGAAACATATTGGTGACAGCAGTTGCAGAAGAATTAACGCATGTTAACATTTCTGTCGTTCTTATGGTTTTGTGTGGTGATGACCATTTATTAGGGGTCTATCTGTCCAGATATTAAAATAAAGCGTGGCGCACACGCAACGCGCATTCTCAATACAGTATAGTACGATACCCAGACAATTACATTGTCATCGCAGACGGCTATCAGATCATCGGCCAGCGTGAGCACAGGCAATGAGCCCGGGGTCTCTTGCACTGGTGGGGTCTTCCTCTCGAACTCCACTATTTTCTCATTCTGGAAACAATAATTATTTAAATTGTTTTAATTGTAATATGTGTGCTAACCACAGCTGTGGTAGCCTAGTGCTTAAGATTCCGGCCTTTCACACTGACGGTCCGGGGTTCGAATCCAGCATGCACCTCTGATTTTTCGAAGTTATTAGCGTATTATAAATTAATTATCACCTGCTTTAAGGGAGAAGGAAAACATCTTGATGAAACCTGCTTGCCTGAGAGTGTTGCTAAAACTGGTTAAATGTATGGATTTTAACATGCAGTTAACATCAGTAATTATACTACATTTAATATGCAAATAAATTAATTGAATTGAAGTTAAAATGCTGTTACCTCAATCTTAAGCCTATTGAGCAGTTTGTCTCTTTCGTTCTTCAGCGCGTCGCAAGTAGCCGTCTCGTTCTCACCTAGCACTCCCGTCATCTCGAGTTCTGCTATCCGGGTATCCTTTTCGCTGATCGCACTTTCCAAGATGTCTTGACTAAAGTGCAAAATTTTCATTATTGTCACTTCACTAGGTGTTGGTGTACTAGTATTTTTTATGCTGGAAGAGTAACAAACAAGCATGCAGGCCACTTGATGTTCAGTGTTCAATGCAGCTATGGACATCCATATGTAATCTCAAACAAAACTGCAGTTATATCTGAGGGTGTACGTAGATACGTCTACTTCTAAGGACTAAGATGGTCATCTGGTTGTAAGTGTGCCTGCACCTCTCCGACCGAAACACAAAAATTGCTTCACGGCGGACTATGAGGCGGTGGTACTTCTTCGGACGAACTATAATTCTACCACGTATCAAAACAACAACAATTGTGGTAACAAGTGATTTATTATAAGAGAGCGAAGGAGGATCATCATCAACACATCAATGTCTCTAAGCTGGGCGCGGATCTCAGAATGAGGAGGGTTAGGTTAGTCCACCACTTTGAATTGGTAAATATCTCACTCCTTCGAGAACTTTACAAAGAACTCTCAGCTGTATAGATATCCTCGCGATATTTTCTTTCACCGTTAAACAAGTAAGTGGTAATCAATTTTAATACGCACTTAAATTAAAAAAATCAGAGCTGCGTGCCGGATTTGAATCTCGAACACCGAGCACGAGACCCCAGAAATTAACCACTTGGCTATCACTGCTATTATAGCGAAGGAGGCTGCAGTAATATTCAGTCCTTTTAAACTAGAAACTGGAAGCCATAAATATATGTGGCGATGGTGCCTTCGGAGTCGAACCACGATGGCTTCTACCATTTATTCCGTAACGGTAATATGTAAATAATAAATAGGTGGTTCATCCGTGGAGGTACCACCATCGCCCTCATAATTTACGGTGAAGCAATCCTTGTGTTACGGTTGGAGAGGTGCGTAAGAAGTAGTAACGCATCTGCGAACGACCTCGGATACGACTGCAGTATCATTTAAGGTTACATGTGGACGTCCATTGCTGCAGTGACCATTTAACATCAGTAGCCTGCACATTCGTTTGCTACTCTTCTGACATAAAAAATCGATTACACAATATAATAATATAAAGTTGCAACTCATTTCAATAACTTACACGACATGTGACATGTGACGTAACATCGCCTCTCTTTTCGCTTGGCTCTCCTGTAAGGCATCTTCCAGCTGTTTGAGCCGCTTCAGCACCGCCGAGCAGGTCTCGCAGTTCAGCGCTGAAGCATTCTGCAGCGATCTGATGCGCTGCTCCATTTTTTTCATCTGAAATTTTTTTTCGTTAAGAGGCCCACGTTTTTTATTTGAAGAGTATCAAACGAGCGTGCAGGTTACTTCATGTTAAATGATCACTGCAGCCCATGGGCATCCACATCTAATCTTAAACAGAACTGAAATCCTATCTAAAGTCGTATGTAGATGCGTCGCTACTCCAGAGGACTAACATGATCGCATCGCTGTAAGCATATCTGGCAACCACATCTCTTCATACCATGGTATGTGGTCACTGTCACCCATACGTATCTGTAATCAACACCTAACACGATTGAAGCTCCATCTGAGATCGGCCAAAGATGTTGCTTCTTCTGAGGACTAAGTTGGAGCTTCAAGTAAGTTTATCGTTCTTACTACACTTTTCAAACTGAAATACAACTAAATTTAATACTATTTGTTAAGGCTGACATGTAATTAACCTTAATGATTGATCGAATGATTGAAATTCTACTCGAGATTGGTCACAGGTGCGTTGTTGCCTCTGAAGGCTAGAATGGAACGCTTCATGTTAGTATCTCTTTCTTACTACTCTCTTTAAGCCACTGTTATTATCAATCAGAAATAAATTAGATCATAGTACAAGTAAAGTCGAAAAACGACTACCAAATCTGTGTTATGTTTTTATTTCTTTGTACAAATTATTAAAAAATAATGATATTGTCAACCCAAATTTGATTAAAGAAATAGGAAGATTAATGATTTCAATAACTGCTGCACTTGGGTTTCTGCACGTCACCTCATCAATGAGACATAATATACTAATATAGTTTAGGCTGTAATATTACTTAAAACTTTTAGGTTATAGCTATTAAATGCCTGGATTACCAATCAATTAAAATATTACCTTGTGTAATGTTTCAATTCTTCTCTGTTCCTCTTCGTAGAATACCTTTTCTCTTTCGGCCGCTATCATGAATGATTCTTTCAAAGCCTCTTCTAGTTCTAATATCCTCTTATCTTTATAAGCCGTCGACACTGACCCTGATTTTTTATTCACTATCTGTTCCAGCTCCTCAATTCGTTCATCCTTACTTCTCACTACGGCCAATAGTTGCTCAAACTCGGCTATGTTATTATTCTCTCGTAACGCCTCTTCCAATATAGATATACATCTTTGCTGCTCTATTATTTTTGAGTTCTTAATCTGTATCTCTTTCGTCAGATTTGCTATCTTTCGCGTAAGTTTATGTATATTTGGTTGCCACGGCATACTCATCTTCTCTCCGCTTATATTATTCAAATCGTTAAAACTCCTGGTAAACCTGCATTTGTCAAGCCTATCTACTACCTTACCACTTTTTTGGAGTTCGAAAAAGCTTTTACTTTTCTTTATACTATTAAGCTCTTGACTGTCTGATATTTTGAGTACTTCGGAAAGTATAAGTGACGATTCGTTTAGCTCTATCTCTAAATCTATTATCCTCATTTTATTCTCTTCCAACTTTGTTTTTAGTCTATCTCTTTCTTTCAAAGTGTTCGTTAAATCACCGATAGCTTCTATTTCACTCTGTCTCGCTCGCAACAGTTCCTACACGTTAGGGGTCGAAAGATGGAAAGAAAAACAAAAAGTAAATGAATAAAAACGAACCGTTTTACTTCAACAACAAAATTTCAACAGTATAAACTCAAAAATAACTCGAGCAAGGTAAACATAGATTTCCTTTTATTTATAGTCAATTGTTTATCGCATAACAAGATCAAAAGCTGGATAACATCGACTAGTGGACAACTTACTTGATCTATCTAGATACATGATTACTTAACAGTTTTACAATATTGTTTTTTTTTATTAATACTTAAAAAATAATTCCCGTTGAACACGATTATTTAATTTTTAAACATCACTTAAAATTATCGCTAAACTAATAATTATCTTAGTTGTGTGCTGGTTACAAATAACTGAAGAGCTTTAACCTGTATACATGGTTCTATCTCGGATTATCAACAAGAGATGAATGTTATTATTATCTGAACACTTCATTATAATATATATATATATTCAATACAAATATCGATAACATTACTTATGACGATGCGATTGTAAAGCTTAAGACTGATGATATTTTACCAAAAGACGTAGAGTCTGGAGATGTCGCTCACGGAATCGTTAATGGCGACAGTTAAAGAAAATTTAAAGAAAAAGAGAAAAAAAATTAATGACAGTCTTGGTGTGAAGAACTAACTTAGAAAAAGCTTTTGAGGAAGCCAGTCGGTCCGGCCTGATGTAGCATGAAAGAAAAAAGGTTAGTGTGTTAGTATTAAGACTAAATTAATTGTTAATTATTAAGTAGTCATTCCAAGTTAGCGCGTAATCTTGCTTTTTTGTTATACAATGGCAATGTTATATACTGGTAACAATTCAGTGTTTTTTTACTTTTTATCTTAAAAATTTAAAGGAAAGCTCAAGATTACGCGCAATCATAAATTATGGATTTTGTTTGACTAAAGATGAAATAGATTATTGGTGAAAATGTTTTGAATATTTTTTACTACTAAACGAAGAAAAATAGTTTTACTTACAACGAAATTCATTAGAAGAGGAAATAAATATTTAAAATTATTACGCGATCCAAACGAATTTAAAGATAACTCTATCTCACTTGTTAGTGTTTCCCTTATTTGCAAACTCCTTCAGAATTTTAATTAGTAATTAGTAGTTCAATTAGTATTAACTATGTAATTTCAAAATAAATAAAAATTGGAAGAAAAATTATTCTCGTATGTTTTTTTACCTCTTCTCTTTGTGCTTGTGCTTGCTGCTGACTTTTCAGTTTGGCTTGGAGGTTCCTTACAGACCTAAAAACGAAGATAATACATTTATTAACCAACATAAATATCTGACGGAGTCGTTCGTAAACGTATGTTCGGAGTGGAAAATTGTCGATTTGCACCTGATATTACTGAAGAACAGTTCTCATCGCATTGCCTATTGTTTTGTTTCAGTTTGTTTTCAGGTCCCCGTTATTGATTACTATTAGTGTTGCAAATCTTAACCTGTTTCATCTTCTGCGCCAACTTCTACTAGTCTGTCTAAAGAAACAATCCCTCAATCTTTGCAGCCCACACTTTATACTCCCTCTAATTCCGTTTTAGCTTTTTTTCGGCAATAATAACTAAATAACTTACTGTTGCAGATCCATAATCTGTTTCTCCTTCTGTGCCTGTTCCTCCTGAGACATCTGCACCAATTGCAGCAACCTCTCGGTCTCCGCGGCCAGCCGCTTGGACTCCTCCTCGCTCTGCGTCAGCTTGCTCTTCAGCTGGTCGGCGTCCTTCTGCGAGTCCGTTAGTTTGCGATTCAGATCCGTCACCGCTGCTGCGCTGCCGCCAGCCTGCGATAAATTGGTAAATTATACAGTGCATTCATTTAAGAAACTTAAAATCACAGATTGATTACTCAAGTGCAATTTAATAATTGCATTTATCGTTTAGAACAAACTAATAGATAATGCAAATTTTATTTAATACATTACCTTCCTCAAAGATGCTTCCATTTGGTCCATTTGCTCTTTTCTCTTCTTTAACTGCCGATCTAATTCCGTTAACGATTTCTCCTTCTCCTCCACGTCTTTCCTCTTGTTTTCGAACGTTCTTCTGTTCTCTTCAAACTGTTTTCTTGCGTCTTCAAGCTTCTTAAATTCTTCTTGCAGCTGCCGTTTAGCTTGCGCTGTTTCTTCCCCAGCTCTGACGTTCTGAGCGCCAGCCGATTGAAGTTTCTTGTTCGCTTCTCGGAGATCGAGCTGTTATCGAAAAAGTTAAATCAGAAAAACGATAAACAATACCCCAGCCAATTCTATCAAGTACAGTCATAAAGTGTACATATTTAGCAACAAGTATTCCTCTAAGCTTAAATTCGCAAAATCGATGACGAGAAATCATCAAAATAGCTCAATATTACAAAAGCGTAACTTTATACACGTAATTCGGCAAAATATAATCGCAGCAACGAAGTCAATGACAAAAATAAGTTCTCCCAAAACATCTTTAATGACGAACATGAAATTGCAAATACACAGTCGAAACGATAGCAAACATGGCTGAAAAAGACAAGTAAAATTAATATCGACGTAAATACGTAAAGCCTTTTGCATTTTCCTTGCACCGAACATTTGACACAATCATATCGAGAGAGTTGCATTTGGATACGTGCGCATGTGATTTGAAATGTCTGGTGCAATTGTCGAACACAACATTTAATCTCATGATCTTTGAAGTCCAAATACACTGCAATGATGAAACTAATAAAATAAATACGAATATTTATAATGAGGGGTTGGAGGATGCCCAGCGGGCTGTGGGAGGCATGCTACTATGCAACAACAATGTACATGACAACCGGCGAAGATGGTCCCAAATAAAAAGTCAAATGTATGAACATCGAAATCAAAACATCTACTTCATAACACCGGTGCAATGATAAGCAGACGACGTACGCGACTCGGTGGCGGTTCAATCGAGTTTGCTTTTTATAAGAAACATTTAAAGCGGAAAGGCCAAAGTCACGAGCAGACTTACAAAATGTAAAGTGATAAAAAGTGTTCAAACTCGATTCAACCACGCGAAGCCGTCCCGATAGCCGCTCGTCGCCGGGCGATCCTCCAACTGACCTGGCTCTTCTCCAATTCCTGAACGAGCATCTCGAGCTGTGACTGGCATCGCTCCCTCTCCACGGCGAGTGACCGCGCCTCCCCTTGCGCCGCTTCAAGCTGCTTTTGCACTTCGCGCGTGTCGGACGGCCCGCGTGCTTGAAGCTGCTGCAATTGCTGCTGCTGTGCCTGGAACTGTTTCTCCAAAGATTGTAAACGTTGTTGACATTCTGACAGGGCTTTTTCCGCTGCAATCGCTTTCGTCTTCTCGGCTTCGACAGCCGCGCGCCATTTGTCGATTTCTGCAACCTTTTGTGCTTCCTTTTCTGCTTTTTCGGCCCGTTGCCTGAAAGCATCTTTCTCTTTGGCAACTGCTTGCATCTGTTGCTGCAATTTCGCGATTTCTCGTTCGCGGTTTTCGAGAACAGATTTTGCACCACGCTCTGAATCTTGAGCCATCTTTCTTTGTTCTTCTTTTACTTTGCGCACTTCCTCGCGTTGTTTCTGTAATTCTGTCTCTGATGAATTCAGTTCTCTCTGGAAGTTTACAAGCATGTCCTGGGATTTTTCTAGCTGTGCCACTAACTGATCTCGTTCGATAGTTAACTGCTTAGTGTCGGCTTCCAGTTTTACTATTTGCTTTTCTATAGCATCCGCTTGTTTGTCTCTTTGTTCTAATATGGAAGCCATCTTTTCTCGATCTCGCACTGACTGTGCTAACTCTTGTTGCAGTTTTACCAACGTATCTTGTGTTCGGTGGTCTAAAGTTCTCTGTTGTTGTTCTACGTTACGTCTCATGTTCTGAATCTCAGCCCTAAGGGCATCTCTTTCTTGTTCGATTTGTCGCATCTCAAGTATTGTTCGTTCAAGGCGTTCGTGCATTCTACCCAACTCATTGGTCATGCGATCATACTCAACACGTGTCGATTCATTAGTCTCTTGATACTTGGCGAGATGCATCTGAGATTTTTCTAACTCCTTCGCTAACCTACCAGCTTCCATCTCAGTTGCATCTCTCGCTTGGATAGCCTTTTCAAGTTTATCACGAAGACGTTCAATTTCAAGTCGATCTTCAGTCCTAGCTTTGTCTCCAGCGACAGCTTGTAACTTCATTCTCTCAATCTGTTGCAACTCTCCTTTAAGCCTTTCATTGTCTTTGTCCAGTTGCTCGGAACGCAACTTAAGTTTTTCGCACCGGTCCCTAAACTTTTCACACTCAATATGAGCGCGTTCGAGATCGGTACGTTGCTTTTCTAAAGCAGCATTAAGCTTCGTTACCTCACCCTTAGATAATTCAAGTTGAATATTTAATTCGTGTAGCTTAGTCTCTGCCTGGTCCTTTTCGCTTTGTAGACGCTGTATATCGGCCTGTGCTGCGTCTTGCCGTTCGCGATGCTTGTCTAATTCTGCCTGCAGTCGACTTAGTTCATTATTCCACTTATCCTGTTCGAATTGGTATTTACCTCGGAGGCCCTCGACGCGTTCGAGCTCCGAGCGCAGCCGGGTTACTTCTTCCTCAGCCTTGCGAGCTCGATCCAGTTCAAGCGTTGTCTTCTCTAACCGTGTACGTAGACGTTCCACCTCCAGCTTAGTCCTCTCGTGTTCTTCTTTAGTATCGTGATACTTCCCGTAGCGTGCTGCATACCGCTCCGCCTCTTCTCGTGCTCCACTAGCATCTGCTTTGACTTTGTCAAGCTCAGCTTGGACTCTTCTTAACTCTGCTGATACTTTGTCATGTTTATCGTACATTTTTTCCAGTTCAATTTGAACTCTCGCCATTTCTTCCTGAGTTTTCTCATTGGTCGCTTGCGCCTTACCACATTGTGTCATAGCTCTATCGTATTCAAATTGCAGCCTTTCGTTGTCGGCCACTAACTTTTCTTTTTCAACTTGGAGTCTTCGTAATTCAATTTGACCCTTTTCGTAGCGTTCACGTACCATTTCAATATCAACACTTAACCTGTCCATGTCCTCTTTGGCTTTCTCCTCTTGTTCTTTAGTTCTGCCTAGCTGCAATGATGCTCTGTCATACATTTCCTGTAATCTCGCCAATTCATCTTGAAGTTTTCGTTGGTCGTCTCTGGACTTGGACGACAGGTGTACGTTTTTCTCTAGTTCTAATTCTAAACGGTCTTTGTCTGCTTCGAGGATGTCTATCTTGTTTTGCAGTCTGTATATTTCATTTTGAGACCTGAAAGTAGAAGAGAAAAACAATTTTACTAAAAGTTGCGACTTCCGAACAATTTTGCAACTACTCACACGTCACCATAGCCACCACCACAAGACGACATACAAACAAAATGTACCTATCATACTTTTCAAGCATTTTCTCGTATTCTTTGTGCGCGGTCTCCTTTTCTTCTATGGTCTTTTGTGTAGAGTACAGAGCTTTGTCGAGTTTTTCTTTCAATATCTCTAGTTCTGTGAGAGCATCGTCTCGTTCCATCTGAAACAAATCATTAAATTTATCAATACATAAATATGTTAATACCTACTCTTAAAACGAGTTTATACTTAAATTTGTTTTGTTTTTCATTACAATCTTCGCTTCGTTAAAATTGTTTTAAATATAAAATAGAAATGCTGGTTATTATGTTTAAAAAAAAAATGTTATACCCGTCCTGGGCCAATAATAAAAATCAATGTTGAATTAAATGACTTGTAATTTTAAGCCAATTGTCCCTTCTTCCCTCGGACAGTGAATTTTATTTCATAACCATCTAGGTTATGAAATAAAATTAAAATTATAATTGATGTCCTTTTCGCTATCGAAATATTGTTTTTTTTTATTTTTTTTTCACGTAAGGGCCTATATTTTCGTTAAATCGAATTATAATTCAAAGTAATATAACGTAGTGGGAAATATTTTTCTTATTACCATCACGACTGCTATTTCTGCTTGCGTTGTGAATAAAAAAATAATACCGTAAGCTTCTGGTGTTGTTGATGTGCTTTCTCCCATCTCTCTCGCAGTACGTCCAACTCAGTAGCAGCACTATCACGATCTCTTGCTGCCCTGTTCGCTGCAGCAGCCGCAGCTTCGGCACGCTCGCGGCAACTTGCTGCTTCTGCAAGTGCTGCATCCCGTTCTTTCTGTATACGGGCGACTAGTGCCTGAAAAAGATGACAGATGGAATTATATGCAGTTCACCAGATGATAAGTAGTCACTGCCACCCTTGGCCATTTGTAATTACCCCTAAATAGGATTGAACTGATGTCTGAGGTTGTCCACAAATATTTTACTACCCTGAATCTTATGTTGGAACGTCTCATGTAAATTTCTCTCTCTTAAGACGCCCTTCAAACCATAACACAGTAGTGTTTAAGATTGATGCTATATGACAAAAAGAGCTTTAAATAAGTTTGATGATTGTATTATTATTTTCTCTCATAACATAAAAAAATATATATTTATTAAAATAAACACAAATCTACATTCGTTAAGTTACACATTTACATACATTAGTTAAGTAATAATTTAAATAAAATTACTTTATTTTATCACGTAACACACAGCGGTGGGAATAGACAATAAAAGAAAAAAAAACAGTGAGCCCTTTATGGTTATTGTCTATACTCTTTAAGTCGCAAATTTCATGTACATGCGTAACAATTATTGCAACGTTCCAACCAACTTGACCTTAACGTTCCAAAAACCATTATACTGATAAGTTATCCGAATGTAAAAATACGAAAAGATTATTATGTAAGACCTTAAAAGAGATTTTTTGGATTTCCATGACTTGCTATTTCGGCCCGCTCTGCAGACATTGTTTCTAAGTAGGCGACCAATAAATCAAGTCTACGACTCGGAAAGACCTCCCGAAAACTAAACTGCCTATGTTGGCACGCTTCCACCGAATGCCGATGTCATTTCATGTCACCGAAGAATCAATAGACTATATTTATATGGTTTGCTACCGATAAACTGAGTTGGTTGCCAATGTTGAGAGGCCGTTGGCCCCGCCGAAACATATTCAGGAATCATTTAACGAGTAACATATTAATCATAATCTTCACTGCGTCATGTGCTCATAATATTATAGGTTTGTGCCGTTACAGTTTCTGATACGCAGCTAAGATTTTTTAAATATAGAACTATATTCGTCAGGGGTGGTACAGTCGCCGCTCAAAATTCGCCTTGAAGCAATTGTGGTTCGGTTGGAGAGGTGCAGTTGCGGGTACTCTCAAAACGAGGCGATCATCTAAATCGTCAATGGTAATAACGCATCTACGTATGACCTCAGATACGACGTCAATCGTGTTTGAGGTTAGATGTGGAGCCCAATGGTGACCATTTAACATCAGGTTGCTTGCGAGCTCGATTGCTACTCTTCAAACATAAAAAAATGCCGGAATGTCCCAATCGGTTAGGTGTACTGTATTTAAATATCCTCTCTGAGTCTGGGTGTTCGTGTGCTTTTTTTTGGGATCCACGTCCATCATGCGCCCAAAATAGTAACTTTCATTATAGGGTAATAAGAAAACTAAATATTTAGGGTCGACTACAAATGTCTATGCACGTCATGTATTGTATTGTATTGTATTGTACCCACTTACTGATATGCTATTTCTAAGTAACAAAAAAGCATTATTAATTTATTTATAAAACACTAATAAATTTACAGCAATAACATAACGACTTTTTTCCGATTATATCTAGAAACGACAAAGCGATTAATTTGTCTGATTGTGGATAATAACAGCAATAATTATTTTCATATCAGATTTTCATTTATAAAACGTATAGTATTTATGACTGAAGAGTAGCAAACGAGCATGCAGGCCAGCTGATATGAAATGGTCAGTGAGGTCCATGGACATCCACGTCTAACTTCAAAGAGGACTGGAGTTGGTCCTACGTAGAGGATAGATACGTTACTACTTCTGTAGACTAAGACAGTCGACTCGCTTATAAATGTACCCGATAACCACCTCTCCAACCGAAACACAAGTATTGCTTCACAGCGGACTGTGAGGACGGTGCTGGTACCTTCCCGGTCTAATAATTCTACGACCTATCAAAATGGTATGAGTGTTTGGCGCCCATGATCTTATAATTCTAATAGTATGTTATTGTTACATTTTTTTATATTAAGCGTACCGATAAAGCAGACGGACCACCTGATGAAAAGTGGTCACCGTCGCCTATGGTCATTTGCAACACCAGAGGAATCGCCAATGCATCGCGGGTCTTGAAGGAGAGCTCTTTAAACTTTTTTTGAACCCCATGTCATAGCGCCCCAAGAATGCCTCAAGAGGAAGCTCATTCCACATCTTGCACGTACGCGGTAAGAATTTAAAATAAAATTTTAGTCTTTTATAAACTTCCAGGTATGTAGATTTCTTCACAATGTTATCCAACGTCATTAAAAGTGATAATTCATTTCTAATACACATGTAACTTCGAAAATTCAGATATCTAATTCGAATAGCGGAAACTCAGCGTAAGGAAAATTTCATCACTAAACTATTATTGCTACATTTCGTTTGAATTGTAAGCAATTGTTGAAAACAAATATGTATTGAAAGCATCAAAACTAAGGCATGGTTAAGGAGTTTTATTTTATCGAATCTCCTGTTTTTTTGCTTCACGATAATGACTTATTAATTTAAATTATAATAATATATTTAACATCGTCATTATCATCTTCAACCCATTAATCTCCCACTGCTGGGCACGAGTCTACTCTCAGAATGAGAAGGGTTACGCTTTAGTCCACCACGCTGGCGAAATGCGTTTGCAATCATTTTTTATGTCCCATTGTTAGGCAAGGGTCTCCCTCCATAAATGAGGTAGGCTTGAAGTATACTTCATCACGCTGCTGCAATGCAGATTGGTGGAAGTTAGTAGCCAACGCATGTCGAATGTTTTCAAACCGCCCACAAGGCCTCCGAGGTTAGACGGACCGCACGCAGCTTTTTACAAAGAACTCTCAGATGTGTAGGTTTCCTCACGAGATTTTCCTTCACCATTAACGCAAGTGATAATACATTTCTAATACGCACATAACTGTGAAAAATTAGAGGTGCGTTCAGGATTGAACCACAGACCATTTGATTTGATTTGATCCGCCATTAGGTTTTTATTCGAGTTCGATTGAAAATTTGGCTTGGTCCCTAGGGTCGAGGATACTGGCATTTCGCCAGCCTTGTCAATCTATAGTAACACTTGTTATGTAACTGCCTTTCGTTCCCTAAACATATCACATAAGGTCTGATAAAGAGGGAACCCTTAAGACCCGAATTTACCCCCTCAATCCCCACCTCCTCTGCGGTGTATTAGTGCTGTAGGATATGAGAGGCTAGGCAGGGCAGGACGTTTCACTTTCGATTCGATTCATATCACATAATATACGGCTGACGAAACAGCCAAACCAAAATTAAACTGAAACGCATTAATGGCGCTGATTAGTCGATTAACGAATATCGATAACAGTATTGTTACTAAATAATTATCATCATTAACTCATTGAAGCGTGCGTAACCATGGCTTGTATATTGTAACCAATCTACAAAGTGAAGTAACCCGACGCAGTCAGTAGTGGGATGGGTGATCGCAGTGGTTTATTTTTATGCTGTTATTGTTAAGCTGTCAGTCTCAGTTATTATTGGATAGCAATCGTTAAACCTTGTCGGAGGCCTTGTGGATTTGAAAACGTTTGACATGCGTCGGCTACTAACTCGTACCTCCACCAATCTGCATAGGAGCAGCGTGGTGGAGTATACTCCAAGCCTACCTCATTTGTGGAGGGAGACCCATGCCCAACAGTGGGACATAAAAAAGTATTGCGGGCTTTAACTCATCGCTGTCCCACTCGGCACGGGTCTCCTCTCGGAACGTGAGGCTTTAAGTCACCAAGCTGGCTAGGGGATTAGTAGACTTCACATACCTCTAGAAACTTTATGCAGAACTCTCAGATATGCTAGTTCCCTCCCGAAGTTTTCTTCTCAGATAAAGTAACTCATGATTGTTAAATTATGTATGTATTAATTAATTATCAGTTGCTTCAACGGTGAAGAAAAACATCGTAAGGAAACCTGCACGTCTGAGACTTCTTCACAAATCTCACAAAAGTATGTGAAGTCTACCAATCCGCACTAGCACTTGTGCATTACATAGCAAGGTGCATTGTGCACCGTGAATTGTTGTATTTCGGTTGGAGAGGTTGTCTGGTACACTTACAGGCGAGGCGACCATCTTAGTCCTCAACAAGTAGTGTGGGACTAAACACCACCTACACGCTCGTTTGTTACTCTTCAAATACAACAAAAGAAAATGAATACAACGCTAAAATTCTCGATTTGTGAAATAAGCCAGCGAGGTAGCATGACCTAAACTTCTCTTATTCTAAGATGTGATCCTTGCCCGCCAGTGGATTGATGCTGATTTATAAGTGTTAATATTATTAAGTAAGTATATTTAAGTACGAATTTGCCTACATTTATATAACTGTCGACCAGCCGTCGCGACGCTAGGCGCCGTTGAGGGAAGTAATCAATCTAGCATTATTTATGTTTTGTTGCTGACTCGCCCGCTATCTTTAATATGGACATTAGACCAAAATTGTTTTCATTGACTTAGATTGTGTCCTGTGTCCAACAGTGGGAAGTAATAAACATTGGTTTGAAACCAATTTTTATTACAAGACTATATATAGGAGGCTTGTAAGGGTCGCACGTTAAAGATTTGATTATTGTTTCGATAGATGTGTGTAGTAAAAGGTTCGCGTAGAAAAAAATATTATTAATTTTTAAACATTCTATTCTGTAGAAAAGAATCACAGTTCAAGAAGCAGAAGTAAGAAAATGAAGATAAAGTAAATAGATGAAAGAAAGCGATAGAATTTAAATTTGAACAATAAAAGATGGTAAGTTTAACATAAGCTATTTTGCGGAGCAAAGGAACGTGCGCGTGCGCAGGTAACGAATTGCTACTTATCCCCTGGCGGCGAGCGGCGCGAGCGGTGGACGAAGTCGCCCGATGGGAGCGTACAGTACCATTCGCTTGCACGCAATTCACTATACACAGCGCGGAGTATTATTTTATTTTGTCCGTGTGTGTATCTGTGTATTTATTTTATCACTTTTATTAAATGTTATTAGCGGAGCTTATGCTATAAGAACTTACGTCTAAGAGTAAACTCTGTACGCAGAACTGTCTATATTTTAGGAATAAAAGCAGTCTATATCGTTCTATATAATGTCTTCCTTGCATAAAACCTTTGCCTAAATCGCTTCAGCCGTTGTCAAGATTAGCCCACACAAATATATAACCTCACAGAGAGTTTACAAATAGGTAAAAGTAAGGTAAGTTTTATTAAGTGGTAGAATTATAGTTCGTCCGGGGAGGGTACTACGGCTGAGGCTGAGGTGAGGTTGCTGGATAAACTTACAGCGAGGCGACCAATTCAGTCCTTAAAAGTAAAACCGCGTCTAGGTACGACCTCAGATGGGTATTCAGTTCTGTTCAGAGTTGAATGTGGGCGTCCATGGGCTGCGAATACCACTTAACATAAAGTGACCTGCACGCTCGTTTGTCATTCTTCTAACATAAAAATGGGAAGTAATTGTGTTGGGTTCACACCAATTTTATTACAAGGTCTAAGAATGAAGACTTTACGAAGGACTGTAGATATTTTTGGACCACAAAGCAGTCTATATCACACTACGTAAAGTCCTCTTTGCATAAAATCTTCGTCTTAATCGCTTCAGCCGTTTTCAGACAGACAACCAGACAAAAGGCTTAAAAAAAAAATTTATAGTTTGGTGTCGCGCACATAAATATAAAAATAGCGGTTATTTTGAAATTACACAGAAAATGTTTTATAACAAATATTAGTTTACAATAACAATTTGTAATACTTGTAATCTACCCTCGCAATGTTCTACAAATACTAATAGCTCATTGATTATAAAATGTAAAACTTGTATTTTTCACTGTCCATTTAAATAAATTATAATGTTATTATTTTAAGAATAAATCAATTGATTTATATTATAGATTTATAACTCAAATTAAATTATATATTTATAGCTATATATAT
>DWKL01000389.1:0-19506 GCA_018249415.1 Phareas burnsi | reverse complement strand
GTTTGAGGTTAGATGTGGGTGTCTATGGGAAGCATTGACTACTTAACATCAGATGGCCTGCATACTCGTTTACTGCTCCTCTAACATAAAAAAAAAATAAAAAATAAGGCCACAAATGTGAAAGGGTGAATATTAAAAAATACTTATATTCCTATCGTAAACTTTACACCCAATTAATTACACGTGCCGTCCAGGCTTGATAATTAGTACCTAATCGGTTTAAATCGATTGCTTATAATAAATAATTATTCGTTTACAATGTGAACGCATTGGAATTCTTTCAGATCAATAAGTGACTAAACATAAAATTCGTTGATTACTTTTTTTATGTTTAAGTATCATTTTACTATCAAAGATATAAAAACGGTGTTGAAGTGCAATATTGAAACACTTATTAATATCTGTTCAAAATTTTGTATTGGTTTAAAGAATGTGTGAATAATAAAGTATGAATAACAGTAGTGTTAACAACTATATTTACAATATAATATCAAAAGTAATATAAATTAATTATTAACATCTAGGTAAAATGTGCATAATTATGTACATGATCGTGATCGAATGTCACTGAACTTGTCGTTTTTATGTTACAGTCCATATCAAAATTCAACCTTCACTACTTTTTTCTACCGCGCCTGAAAACATATAACTTCGATAATAATAATTATTAGTATGTTAACGCTTGCGTTCGATTTAGGAAAATAAGTTCGTATGTAATTTAAAGGTCCAATTTAGGAACATAAGTTGGTGTATATATAAAGTATTGTTTAGATATCGGAATTCCACTTTCTAAACACAAAAGAGTTTTTTACTTTAATATTTGTCTGTGTGTATGATTGTTCGCTAAACACGCAAAAATTGCTTAACCGATTTCGATGGGTATGGGGATACTTTAAAAGCATAAAATAAGACTTAAATATGCTCAAAATTGTAACAAGTTCGGACAACTAAAACCAAAGTTACAGCTTGTCCTCTATAATATGTGAACGGTCATATAATCGGGAAGTCAATTAAACTGGATTATTTATTTTTATCTTTTCCATCCACATTGGAGCAGAATGATGGTGTATGCTTCAGCCTTCTCCCAATTGTGGGGAGGGACCCGTGCCCGGTAGTGGGACATAAAACGCGTTACAGCCATATTTTTTCACACACGTTTAGTTCTTAATGATAAAATAAACGATTTACAAATATCTTCACTATGAATTTAATAATAATCAACTTTAGACTGGAGCATCGTGGTCTAGTCTCGTCTAGGTCTCCCCCATTTACAATAAAATAAGGTCCATCTGTAAGGCACATAATTCGCAGTCAAATTTTATGCATTTATATTTCGCAACTAAACTCACTAAGCGTTGCCACTTAGCACGATGTTTGTTGCGAAGTGTCGCAATTTAAACGCTTTCAATTATTACAATACAATATCATTATACTGCAATTTCTATCGAACGAGATAAAAGCCGCGGTCATCACGCGATTAATTAATGAAATTACGCAGAAATTAGTTTTATTACCGTCATACTCTCATTCGTCATTGAGACATCCAGCCCAATAACAAAGTCGTAAGTGTAGGTATAAGAATAATTGAATTTAAACGTTTATATCAATAAAATAGAGTTTAATTTTAAATGAATAAGGTGCAGTGATCTGACTGTGTAGAGTGGTGTTTTTCGCCGACCACGCAAGGATGTGGTGATGTGGTTAGATCAGTAGCACATTGATGGATACGGGTCGAATGAATCCTATTATTCATAGAGCAGCCACAATTTTAATCGTTTAATATAGTGCGAGCTTACGTTTTGGTATCTATAACAATTCCGATTGCTTGTGGGAAAAGCTTTATTGTCGGGTTAAAAACACTAAACGTAATAATGGATAAAAAAAAATCAATAACATTTAAATAACGCATACAAAATAAATTCAGAATTATAATTCTGAATTAATAGAATTATAATTCTGAATTAATAGAATTATAATTCTGAATTAATTGAATTATAATTTTGAATGAATAGAATAATAATTCTGACTTAGTAAAATTATTATTCTAAACTGATGTAATTATAATTCCGAGATGATTTTGTTATAGGTGAACGACTATCTGAGCGCGGTACAACCTTCACTCCAGTAGGAGGATTTTTCGTTTTACATTAGAGCTCTATCGGGGTAAAAATTCATAATTCTACATATTAAGTCAGTTTGGTGACCATAGTATCACGCGTGTGGCAGAAATTGACCTTAGTAACGGCGACTCCCCACCGAATAGTTAAATTTATCTTTACTTTAAACAAGGCTAATTAATTGACCAGCGTATCAGATTTTATTTTCATGTTTTCAACAAAAATATTCAGCGTGACGCAAAAATGAAAAAAATAAAATTGGCCACCATTTGTCATAACTTTGTTTGCGATCGCCGATTACGGATACGATTCTGCGTAATATGCAGCCCGCGAGGGCGCAGAGACCAAGGGCTCCCAACAATTTCCGCCCGCTGCCCGCCCGCACGAAAATTCAATTGTGTTTATGGTATGCCCGATTCATGTACGGTGTGAAGGGGAAAAGGCAACATTTCGAAGCCTCAAAGCTCAAATCTTTTCAAAATTCATTACTAGTAAAATATCTGCAGTGAATGCCTACTGGTTAAGATTCCAACCTCTCACGCTGGAACTACGGGGTTCGAATCTTTTGAACCTTTTATTTTACAAAGTTATGTGCGTATTAGAAATTATTATCACTCGCTTTACCGGTGAAGGAAAATATCTTGAGGAAAGCTACACATCTGAGAGTTCTTTGTAAAGTTCTCGAAGTTCTCTCAACATTTATAATAAAATTATATTTATTAAACTATTACACCTTCGAAAATTGTATTTCAAGATTATTGTTAATACCCAAAGAGTGTTCGTGTCTGATATCATTTTTACAACATGAGCCCTTTACATCAACATGAAGATCGAACAGTGTGTTATTTATGATTTATTTCAGAAACTGTCGCCTTGTAACGCCGAACGCGAAAATTCGCTGAACATCTGTCCGTCACTCAAACTGCAGAGGTGACGGACAGAATTGCTTAGATTGAACAATTGCTTGAAACAATCACCTCGTTCGTCCTGTTTATTGTCATCAAATGGTGCTTCAGGCCTTGTCTTATAACCCTCATCCTTATAACATTGCGTAGCGCTCGGCGTCATAATTGTTTCGTCCTTGCATCTTGAACTGAAAGCAGTAATAGCTCAGTGGTAGTACTTCGGACTCTTATGCTAAACGTCCTAGGTTTGAATCCCAAGCATACCACGTATCAAAAGTGTTTGAAGTTAACTTATTAGTACTTGGTCAGCGTTTAGGACTATGACCTATTCTCAATCTGAGAGCTGACCTGTCCCCAGCAGAAGAACAGAAATGGGTGGTGATGGTGATCTTGATTTAATAAGGTAAAATAACGTCTAAGGTGGGAGAACTACTAAAGATTTGTTTTCGTAGCCACCACCGCGACACCTATTTCTGCCATAAGACAGAAAAGAGTAGTTCTAAACATTATACTGGTTCGAAAGGTAGGGTAAGAGAGGCGGGACACGAGGCGTTCCAATTTAGTGTTCAGTACTGACAGTTTGTCTATGCCGATATCAGATAGGTCTTCAATTCTGTTGGGGTGGATTGCATATATCCTTGGGCCGAAGTGACCACTTACGACTGGGTGGACTGCATGCTTGTTTGCCACGTCTATCGTATAAAAACAATCTGATCTCCGCCTGGCAGCATATGATTGTTCAACATTCCATATTAAAATACGTTCTGAATAAAAGTACAATTTGGAATACAAGAGCTTCGGAGGCCACGCGCAATATCTAATATTTAATAAAAACAGACAAGAGTAACACGGTGGATGTAGGGGAGATTAATCTCAGAAATGTTATCAAGCAAAACGTATAGAGATACACGACGTTAGTTCGAATAGCACAAAGTAGTCAGTTCCGGGGCGTCAGGTAATCTCTCACGTCGCGCCGTGAAACAAGTTGCCGGTACAAACAAATGTGTTCACATTACACTAAATCAACAACAGAGAACAAAGAAAGTTTATACGTTTTATCAGAAAATGTCATTACATATACAAACCGAAGCAATGCCGCTTTGAAATCTTGCAACAAACAATTTTATTTAAAAGCAACAAGGAACGCGACCGCGTACGGCGAAGTTATGAGTTTTCTAAATAACATCGCACTGGTCGAGGACAATCGAAAGAATTTTGTTGACGTTACATTTTATTATTGTTTCGCAAAAGCGTAAAGGCTTTCATCAGTCTATTGGTATGAATTTCAGCCATGCGCTCGTGAGTCTGGGTTCGAATCCTGAGCATAAACATCGATCTTTCGAATTCAGTTACACATTAGAATCTACCGCCTATGTACATTGAAAAGTCATTGATATTTCTTATTTTAACATACTGACAGTATAATGGGACGACGATCATTGTTTCGTTATAATATCAAATGTTTGCTCTCGTTCTTTATTACTCTCAATTTGAGGTAATTGAATAAACTATAGCATGTTAGGAGTGAGTCGTATCTGGACGAAGTAGTATTAATAGCGGTTTGAGTGGATGCTGACAACGTTTGCACGCATAATGTCTTGAGCTCCGAGTGCTTTGAAGAGCTCATCGGACTATGCTCGTCGTAAAGTTAAGACATTAATCGGAGTGCAATATTACATTGTCGGTTGTCATCTTTGTGTTAACATTGTTAGTTCTAATATAACGTTTCCGTCGAGCCCTTTTTAGTTTGCGACATGAAAGTTAGATGGTGCCTTTTTATAAAACGTTTATGTCGTAAAACGCCGTCATTGCAAGTTTCTCGGCCCCCGCGACTTGAGAGCTTTTTTTTCTTCTTATCTTAAAATGCATTTTATCATGTAAAATGTCTTTTGAACGACATCTACGTCCAAGTTAAATTGTTGCACCATAAACGAATAAATGTCAGTTGACGAAGCCAACTAACGTACCATAAAATATTAGAGAAGTAAACCCATGAGTTTCACATAAATCAATACGTGAAGAAACCATTCAAATTTGACTGATTAATTCCGTCCCTATCTGAAAGCTCTCAAAAGCTTTTATATGTACATATTTTTATTTTAGTATTAAATTTGCGCTTGACTAGTTACTCGCCATACAGCCGCGATGGAACACATCCTTTATAGAGCACTTTTATAAATCTCGTCGAAGCATGCAAAAATAGCAGCGGTGAAGTTCGTATTTTGCAGGATTAATAATTAAGATTGAAGCCGATACGCAGTCCAAACATGCCACTTTCCTTGTATGCAGTACACACAATTTTCATTTCCGCAAATCATTCAGTACATAATCTTTTTCTGTGTGCCCAGACAGGAACTCGCGATACGTTGCGATCGAAAAATTACGCTCTTAAAAGTCCGGGCTCGTACGAGTTTTTCGTACATATTTTTCGTTTTGCGAATTCCTCTTGTGTCTGTGCTAATATTTTTTCTTTCCAAAACGTGAACGATCCGAGCTAAAAGCCGTTCTGGTTGCGTTTTAATAAGAACGTCACAGAGTTTAAAGAAAAAGATATTTAAAATGACGACCCATTTTTTAAATTGCTTTCCCGTATGAAATGCTAGTGGAATTTAATTTATTGGCCATATTTAAAACGACAACATTCTGAAATTCGTTTTTAAACTGTGAAAGGAGCATGATACTTGGAATAGTACAGGGATATAAACGGTCAAGATCTCGTAGAAAGCCTCCGTAGCACCTGTAGACTATGTAGACGTGGCTACAGCGCAGTCGAAGTAGGCAACTGAACATCTGCATTAAAAGGGGAATGGATCCGTATTAGCGCGAATGATTCCCTTTTCCCGCATCAACCGCTAAAAGTAATATGAATGCAGAAATAAATATGAGTAGTGAAAGGCGAGCGATGTAACCACTAACCCATTTAAAAGGGCTTTTAATATTAACCGCGATTTAATTTAAGTATCACTCAACGATGTATCCTCGTTCTGCTCTCGGCGCTAAAAATTAGAATTTACCACTTTCGCTTTGCAGCGGAGCCGGCGTGCAGTTTTTCCTAATTGCTCGCGGTACGGTAAAAAAGAACGCAGAGCGTTGAGCCCATTATATTTGATAGGACTGTAATTGGTGCTCTTCCCAAGATGAGTCCTTCGCTCGTTAGTTATTCTGTATTTTGCTATTGGTTAACGGTTATCTGTAAGCTTGTTTATTCCGAGGGCCCTCTGTGTGGTTCGGCCGGCGAGCGGCTCCGCTCTCACGGCGAACCATCGACTTGACGCTGTAGCATTTATGAGTGCACATTTGATAATGTTTATTTAGAGAAGTGCCGGTATACAGAAGATAAGTAGAAATATTTCTGTGATATTGGAAATGTATCCGTGTCTATAGTATTGCCATTGCCGTTTCATGAACGCGTCAGGTAGTTGAATGATAAATATATATTCTTACGTTACAGAAGTAGGAAAGTACCTGAAAGATTATGAGGATGACGAAGGTATTTCTCCGGACGAACTGTAGTTCGACTACTTATCTATATTCCACCGTCCTTAGATTTGCACTGCTGGTCATAGGCCTAGACTAGAAATGGTTTTGCTGTAGCTACCGTGCTTGGCTGTTCTGTTTTAAAATGACACCGATACATTCGAATCGCTAACTGCATGTATTTATATAAGCCGTGCGGCATTCATTCAATACATCGACTTCTCCTTTACTATTATATCGGAATACTACTAACCATTAATTTTCTTTGTTGCTGCAAGTTCGTAAATGTTTTCGCGTAACAAAGTTGGAATGTCACGAAATCTGCTACTAACTTAATGATACTGTACCAACTTTAAATAAACGAGTAATAAATGAAAATTTAATGGAAATTACTGCTATGTGTGTGTGTTATGTTTATGTGTATAAAAAAATGCATACGAGATACAAGTATACGCTGAAGTAATATGTATAGAATATGGAATTTGGATACATAAACAAAAACATAATTCCACATGAATGATTATAAAAACTTCGTAACAACGAGTTTTATTTAAAACAAGAATTTGACGGCTGCAGCAGTGTTTGAAATAAAAATCCTTTTGAGGATATAATTTGAATTTACTCAAAGCTTAGATGGTCGTCAAAAATGGGTCTCTAGTTAGTTAGTTAGTCAGTCCGGTTAGCACAAACAGCATTAATATAAACCGGAATCGAACGTGCTATCGATTAGGAGCGGCGTTTACAACAATTAATGACCTGCATGTCCCTGGTCCGACAAAGCTATGGCAAAACAAATAGGCACCCGCGCCTCCCCGGCCTACAGGGTGCTCCAAAATGTACACTGGGATATTGCGAACGTGCACTGATTTCAAAGATATATTCTTCCCTTTTTAATGTCGTAGCGGTAGAAACATTAAAATATTTATTTTTCTAAGATACCTTTTACTACATGTCCTAGATGTTAACACTATGTTACATACTATTTTAATTGTTTAGTAGACAATCATATAATATTGTTTCTTTTTTATATAAAAAATGTTACTTTATTTTAGACAACTAAAATGAGCATGTCTTCCTTCTCTCACAGGAAATAGTTTTGGAATATATTGTGTTGTTACAGAAGACTGCTTTTTATAAACATATATCATCGTTACCAAAATAACTTTAACGTAAAATTATTTTGATCATAAAATACATTAATTAATTATCATAAAAACCAACCAAGCTGTAAAATAACACGTTTTTACTTTTATTACTCGTCAAAATTGACGTTAATAACCTTACTGACACAACAAAGGAATTAAAAGCTTAATTAATGTTATTATGAATACGATATATTTAATTGAATGTCCACGTTTATTTGACTTTTATTGAAGCAATTAAATGTATATTTCAATTCAGATGCCAGAAGATTTTGCATTAAAAACCAAATTGATTTTTCAGATATTGAAAAACATTTTACTGTTCAACTGGAAAGTTTTGATCACATACAAATTTTTATTTATCTATTATAAACATATCAGCGTTAATGAAACAGATTAATTAAACTCTTTTTCATGATTAATTAGCCAAAGACAATCTGTCAATTGACTTGATTAGCTAACAAAACACCCTGTATAAGGTCGATGTGGGGTGCAAGTGGTTTTCGCTTGTGTGTGTGTTGTCTGTATGCGTAGATTTAGGTAGGGACGCTGTGCTTAGACAATTTTAGTATCACACACTGCAAAATAATGCATGAGGGTCATATCGTATGAATAGTTACGCCATTACTACTGCTTGGATTGAATAATGCATTTGACGCGTGAATAAAAATATAATACTCGCGTATTAGCCGGGGTTGCATTGGCAGCTCGTGGTGTTGCACATGTCCATAGGCGACGGCGACCACTTCCATCAGGTGGCTCGTTAGCTTTATTCCAGGCATTAGTTACAAAAAAATATGTAGAACGCTTGTAACTTTTTCGATAGATTTTTCATTTTTCTTATAAAGGCGTTCAGTTATTTGACGGTATGAACTGATCGGTAAAAGATTGCTTACAATAAAGGAGAATATGGTTCATGTCCCAGCGCGAACACATTGGTACATTAATTTTCCACTTAAATTTCGTATTTAGCTTTAGTGTTTGTTAGCCGTAATGTCATCGTTCTACGTAATAGGCATCACGAGTTCAGGCTAAATTCAGTAAAAGAGAATCCGCGCGGCGTATTAATATTACTAAATATGCATTCGTAAATAGGTCCTGCGTTTAATATTTGATACCCGCATACATCCATGTCCGCTGGCGAACTTGTTTCTAACGTGAATATATTCTATACCGCATTATATAAAGTCGTTCGCGAACCAAACAATTGTTTCATACTAGCGCTCTGCGCTCGTCCGAAGACGCAGCTCTTTACTGAGCAATGGAATTGGAATGGGGCTATTCCGGAGATTTGACTTCAATTGCGCGTATTTTTTTGTTCAAGAAAAATAGCAAACGAAAGTGCAGGTAACTGTTTTAAGTGATCACTGCACCCATATCCTATGTAAAGTCTACGTAGATGCGTCAGTACTCCTGAGGACTAAGACACTCGCGTTTATAAGTATAACGGACAACCATATTTCTCCAACCGAATTATTACACTCTTTAACTATGGCTTTGGTTTTTATCATTTCGTGAGTAGACCTGATTCCAGCAGTGGAACACATAGGTGGACGATGACAATTTTCTCCACAACGGTGAAAACATTACACATTTAAAGAAAGACACCCTACCACAAGCTACTGTGTTCTGGTTATTACACCGATTTTGTGCTAGCGTTTGTTTTTAGAGTGACCCACCTCCTGGTCACTAACCTGTGACCTGTGTGTGATTCACCTCAATTGGGGTCGGTTTACTGCGTTCATAGCATATTATAAAAACATCTGAGTACGTAAGTACAAACAAGGAGGTGGCAAAATAGTTCATCCGAATAGGCACCACTTCACAATCCGGCGTGAAGCAATTCCTGCGTTTCGGTTGGAGATATGAGGGGGTTGGATGAAGCGAGACCACCATCTTAATCTTTAGATATGACCTTAGGTACGACTTCAGTCCTGCTTGAAGTTAAATCTGGGGACCCATGGGTTGCATTGACTGTGAGTTAATGAGTTGAATGACGTGGGTGACCACTTAAGACCAGGTGGCCTCCACGCTCATTTACTACTCTTCTAACATAAAAATAACGCGTACATGATCATTATATCTTTAAACAGAAACTAACAACCGACGCTAGTACAGAATCGTTGTAATATGGCGCACGCAAGGACGTCGCCTAAATAGTTGTGGACGTCATTTCATGGCATTTTGCTCACTGGAATTAACGAGCTTTTGTTATTATGCTTTAATGCCGACACTTGATTCCCGTATTCTGTGATTCCGCGAGTGTTCTAAATGACCGATACTCGATGATAATTTTGTAAAAGTATTAACACTGAACTTCAACGTATTAATAATAGGATATAATATAAATGTTTTACTATACACCAATAATGAATTAGTTTTGTAACTGGTAGAACTATTGATCGAGGAGGTAATACACAGCCCTCATAATCAATTCTTACATATCGGGTGAAAACGTGCGGTTGTCGGATACTTCCACTCACTTAGTTCCCAAGTATAGTAAGTAACGTCTACGTACGACTTCGAATAAAAATGCACTCCTGATTGTGATTATATGTGGATGTCCATGGGCTGCAATGATCACTTAACGCCAGATGGTCTGAATGCCCGTCTATAATTTTTCTAACAAAAAAAATAACAGCCGACATAGATACACTCTTGTGATAATTTCCCGACACCCGGCCCCCGGAAGGAGGAGTGCAGTGTTGCGGTATGTATATTACAAAAATCATATTGAATTACTAGAATAATAATTTTGTAGGTAAAAGTCATAACAAAAGCAGCCATAGCAATCATTGAAGCAGTGATAGCCTCGTGGTTAAGATTCCGCCCTCTTACACTGGAGGTCTGGGGTGCGAATTCTGCACCTTTGATTTTTCGAAATTAATTGTTAGTTGCTTTAACGGTGAAGGAAAACATCGTTACGAAACCTAATGTTTGAGAGCTCTTTATAAAGTACAACAATCTGCACTTGACCCTCGTGGTGGGCTTTAGCCTAACCCTTCTAATTCTAAGCGAAGACCCGTGCCCAGCAGTGGGATATTAATGGGTTGATGATAATGAAAGTGATAGGCATCTACAGCATAACCTCAGTGTGAGTAACAATTAATAATAAACATTTTTAAATATAACAAGTTTCCAATATGTTATCCGTTACGTAAATTCTGCTTTTAAAAGCTTTTTGCGTCTTTGAAGAGCTTAGTGGCTCAGAAGAGTGCTTGTTCCTCATCCGTTCCGTGGACACAAAGAACGATTCGGTCAGAAATCTAGTATCAAGAAGCAGTTATTTTTTACAACAATTTTATAATATTACCTTTAATCTACTATATCTCAATCAATCCGCATTGGACAAGTATGGTGGCGTATGCTCCAGGATATCAACGTTTGTGAGAACAAATGTGTTCCCAGAAATAAAACAAAAAAAGGGTTGCAATAAACTTACAAGGTATTATATATGTTGTTACTGCATAAATGTTATTAAGAAAAATAAGTTGTTCAAAATAGCATTATATTTATACACAGTTGTTCAAAAACGTATAAAAGAAACATATATTTACTTATTAATAACCTTACCTAGCACGTTACTTAGACACCTGTAAATAATAACCTTCCTTAGTGTTTAGGCAAGTGCATATTTCGGGCTAACCTCATACAAGACCATTATGAAGTGGTACAACTTGCACCTCCTTAAAATTCAAGTTTCAAGGTGCAGCTTACGGTATGTTTTTCTCAGCACCTCATCTCTTTTCTCTGTACAATGTCAAAGGCGTTTTAGAAAAAAACCAACTGGAGATCAAGTGAAATATTGAGTTTGAGATGAAGTTTTTTACTGAGATGTTTAATCATTGGAGTGCTCATTAATTTTATAAGAGCCACTTAGCCTCGGTGCTCTTAGGTTAGCCAATAGTTGTGATTGAGTTGACATTCACAGTTATATTAATATAAATATACATTTTTAGTTCTAATAATTCAGGTGGTCTTACGCTCACTTTTGCCGTATTTCGCTTGTTTTCTGCCGTCTATCTGGCTTTAGATAGTTATTGGCACCTTACTTCTAATAAATTTTAAATATCTGTTAAACAGTTGTTGCCACCCGTAGATATTTGTCGATGTTGATGGTTTCTACTGGAGACACACGACAATGGCGTTGTTGTCCCTAAAGACTTAATTGGAACGCTTCTGTGGAAGTGACGCCGCCATGTCTTATACCGTTATGTTTAACTATTATAAGTAAAAAAATATCAAAAGCGTCACGTAGGACGTTTATTCTAAACGGGGTTGGCTGAAATATTAATGCAACTTAGAATTATTTTATTATATTATTTGTATGTTAAAAACGTATGCTTTTTTTACATACAAATAATATAGTAAAATAACAGTATATTTTCATAATTTATTTGAAAATTTAATCAAAGGAAATGCTAATTGATAATAATTTTATAAATGTTATATTTACATTTGCTTAGGGTGTATACACTCCACCCTGGACATTATCCTCAGAACTCACTACATATTCATTCAACTTCAGGTTGGTGATCGATTACTCGCCAATCATGAAACTGTTTACCGTCCGGAGTGTGTGCTATGTTTAAACTGAGATTTTCCTTGACGAGACAAAACCAATCACTCGGCCGCCGTGCGACGGTGTGACAAACGCACAGGTACACACCAAGGGTGTGTGCGATTGTGCGCGATTGTGCATTATAGACAATTTCTACCTACTTGTATCAAAAGCATTCGCAATTGGAAATAGATTGGTGCGGTCGGCCGGACGCGCGTTCTACGATATTATATGCATGTGTGCGTTGTGCTAATATCGTGTCTAATACTGTGTGCTATTTCGAAGGTATTATGGTCGACACGTTAGCTACATTCAAAATTAGTGAATGCGCTGCACATATAGCGTGGTAAATGAATGATTTGTGAATATTGTCTTATACCTATGCCATTTGCTTGCACTTGGCAACATTAGGTACACTGGTCGGTCGGCCGAGCTACGTCGCTACGATAGATATTCGCATGAATACATTCACGTACATCTTAACAAGTAAAAGCAAGTATTCTTCGGGATAACATGTGTCCAAATCAATTTACACGTATAATCACGTATCTAAGTCATAAGCATAGCCGAAGTTAAGATTCCAGCCTCTCGCGCTGGGTGTCTGGGGTTCGAAACTCTAATTTTTCGAAGTTATGTGCGTATTAGAAATTAATTAGCACTGCTTTAACGGTGAAGGAACACATAGTGAAGAAACCTACGCATCTGAGAGTTCTTTGTAAAGTCCTCGAAGGTGTGTGACGTCTTCAAATCCGCACTTGGCCGGCCTGGTAGACTATGGGTTAACTTTTCTCATTCTGGGAGGAGACTTGTGCCCTGCAGTGGGATATCAATGTTTTGATGATGATGATATATATGTAGTTCATTATACAAATTCCGGCTTTGAATAAAGTACCTACACACAGCTTTATCCTTACAGAACAATCCACTTTATACTAAGGAAAGAAAGTTACCAATTACTATAGTTGGTTTTATTTTCATAGTTTGATTAAAGGTGTCTCAGGCTGCAGTAATCACTTAACATCAGCCACACGTAACAACAGAGAAAAATACATTTGATACCGTGGATATAGGAACATATAGAGTTCGCAACACAGAAATAAAGAGATCCCACGAACGGCAACATTGTGAACAACAAGTGTCGCCGCGACAAAATCGCGACAAACATCGAACTGTGGAGCGCGAAGCTCACAAACTTTGCCACATAATACTTATGCTCGATTCATCCGTATCAGTTTTGTTCGAACTAAATTTTACATTTCATGCGTGTTTCTTAAGTCTGTTTTATTTTACATTTCACGTGGAAGTTACAAATGTGTTTTGCAGGTGATAGAACTGTTCGTAATTGAATTAATACATTCTGCGTTCTGTAACGTCCCCTTGACAATCGATGTTATTGATAACTAAATAAAGAACTTACTTAAGATTATACACGCCTAATTTTATTTCAGCTTTTTCAGGATTTTGTAGACAAAAAGCAAAACCGTCTATTGCGTCTTCCAATGTATTACGAGTATATTATCCAGAAACTTCTGGCTCTATATAGAAAGAGGAAATTTGGAAAGCAGGTGAGTTCTATGAACCGCTATTCATCGGTGTATTGATATTACGAAAAAACCGTGCGCACAACCGTGTATAGTATTTTTGGAAAGATCTTCAAAAAAGATATAAACGTTTCTAAGGTCTTACATGGACGTCTGCTCCTACTATGCTATAAAAATTTCGACTGTGTCTGGGTGTTCAGCACACACAGGTATACTTAGGATGCACCGTCAATTTACGTTTATTGCTATTCATAATTGTCCGCGCGAGCTCGGCCTTTGTAATAATTAATGTGATTTTACCAATTCCATGTAGTTGATAAGTGCCCCACGTCTCTTCAAAGGCTAATGGGTTTAAATAAGGGGAGATACAACATCGTTTGACATTATTAAAACTGTTCTTTTTGGCCGTTGGAATACAGGACCGAATGTATCGAAGGCGTTTTTATGCACTCTAAGAGTGATTTTATCTAAACGAACCTGAATGACCAATCTGAAAGTATAGAAAATAGCGTTGTTCCGGAGCCGATTGCGGTAAAATCCTAAGATGTACAATCTGATTTTGAAAAAAAAAATCGATTGGTTAGGAAAATAATATACTCGCTCATCTTCGGCTAGTATCGTTGGCAATTGTTACGAATCAGCGTAGGTCGCTTGCTACAAAATATATTTAAAAAAATATTACTCCGTATAGGTCGCATATAGAAAGAAAAGCATCAAAACAAAGTACCAGGAATTTAATACATTATTGCTTATATTGTAACAGTTCACGGCACGGATTCCTGTAACAAAAGATGTAACATTACAACGGCAACAAAAGGCGTGATGCAAAACAATGAACGGTTACGTTGACATGTCAACAAGCCTTTACATTGATAAAAATTGGTTTATATTTGGATAAGCAAATTATTTTCATTTATTCATTTGAGTTTTATATTATTATTCTAATTTATTTTCAAATGTTTTCATTTTTGTGATAAATCATCACGTGTTTTTATTATTATGATTTTAATTTTTTCTAATAATCCATATATCTAATCCATATACATGAAAAGTCAGTTAATTCAAATTAACAGTTGTCAAAATTCCTCTTTAATGTATGCTCTATTAATGATATCACTAAGAAAAATTAGGGCTAATCTGCATGCGCATGATGATGATAACACTGCGCCGATATTCATGAAATTCTGCAACAATATTCAGCAAAAGTTTTTGACAAAAAACTTAAGTACGTAAACTTGAGTTATAATTATCTAAACGCTTGTTTGTACTGACTCCAGCTTTCGCAGTGTATATTGAAACATTTTAGTTACTTTTTTAAAAGAAGATTAAGCCAGACATTTAGTTCGTCCCTGGCCGACGTCTGCTCGCGTTCCGAACAGCATAAAGCGGTGCAAGGGCGAAACGTTCGAACAACAGTAACAAACATCGCCGTCCACAACGCCATAGGGAGCTAATAAAATTGTGACACGTCCGTTCCGTACAGTTTTGCAGCTTTTGCAGCACCCGAACTGAACTCGTAACTGTGCCGTAAAAAATAGCCTCACACTCGAAAAATCTGTCCTTTAGGTGCAGCTATGCAAACTATTAAAAATAACGATTTGGAAAAAATATTGGGCAACTGTATATTCGAGTCTTGTTTTTACTAGTGTAACCCTGCGCCTTAAAATAATTCTAAACCTAACGATAAGGCAGATGGGCCACCTCATAGGAAATGGTTATTGTCGCCTATGTACATACTAGAGAGAGAGAGAGAGAGACTAGAGAAGTCGCCAATGCATCGCCTATGGCCGATGGAGATCTATTTAACACTTTTTTGAAGAACCCGTAGCGCTCCGGGAATACCCCAGCAGGAAGCTCGTCACACATCTAACACGTACACGGTAAAAAGGAATGTATAATGCGGTTTAGTGCGTGGTTTTTTTACAACAGAATTGATTCCACGTCAATCTCAATTCCGTGGCTTGTAAGTCCCTGTCTCAGGTTCGAAGCCCCAGGTACTACTACGTATTCTTCTGAATATCTGCTTCTTTCCTGATATCTCTTCAGTGTGTCCAAAGTCCGATAGCAATAATAAAATTCTTAATATAATGTAGGCACAGTGTGTTCACGGCAAAGGGACTGCCAATTTGCACCATGAAAATGGTTCACTAACGTCATTCCACCAACAAGCAGTCACTGGACTATTATTCCTCAAGCGTGCACATCTATTGAATCTATTTCGTGCACGCGCCTTTCCCTGTCAACGCTGAAGATAGTGATAGACATGTCATTTCCGTTTGATGTGCAAACGGCCTAACACCGTCACTTTGTGTAAGGACATCGAAGAACCATTGTCCAAATATAAAAGCTCACGTTGCCTTTGTTCTAAAATTCGTTTTTACGTTAGAAAGTTTTAATATAATAATATAGTATTAATATAATAGTTTAATATAGTTTTAACATAAAAATATTATGAATTCTCATTTACTCTAAAGAATCGTTACAATTTTTTTTTTCATAGGATACTTGCATTTACTGCTTATTTATAGGTGGTAGAACTATAGATTTGTCCAGGGAGGTACCACCGCCGCTCTCATAATCTGCCGTAGTGCCGTAACAATTCATGTGTTTCGGTTGGAGAGATGAGGTTGTTGGGTACGTTTACAGCGGGATAACTGTATCAGGGCGCAGGAATAATGACGCACTTACGTACGTACGACCTTCAGTAGGGCTTCAGTTCCGTTTGAAGTTAGATTTGGATGTCCATGACCTGCAATGACCACATAACATCAGGTAGCCTGCACGCTCACTTGCTACTCTTCTTTCTCCGTTGTCGGAAATATTAATCCGTTTCGCCAACACCATTATATCGACATCTTCAATTTATCATTTAATTATCATATATCATTTGATTAGCTGTTATTCCCGATTGGGAACACAAATAACTCCAAACAAGAGCGAACGCGGCAGGAGACATAACACAATCATAACGCTGCGTGGAGCGTAATGATCGGAAATTATAAGCACCGATGTTCGCATACCTCGCGCTCGGAGGTAATCGGTCGAAATTCAAATTCGGACGTTCGACCGGTGGGATTCTTAACAAGGCCTCGGACAGTTCGAGAGCTGAAAATCTCGAAAATCTAGCCACGGATCGCACGAGAATCGGAATATGCGATAAGGCATTTAGCAAAATGGCGGATTGGTGCGGTTCGCCCAACGTCGCGTCCCGCTGCCTTATGACATTCCTTGTCCGCTCCGACCCGCGCCACTTTTTGCGCTCATCGAATTCAACTTTTCTTTTCCGAAAATGATTCGAGCCAGCACTGGGATAAACTGGAGCAATAATTGTTTAAGCATTTCGTAGATTTTATGTGGGTTACTATTTTCTTTGGCTTATTTCGTTTTTTGAAAAGACATTTTACCTCAATCCTGTAGTTCATCCAATGATCTTTGGCAGTGTGTTGGAATACGCTCGAGGCCTTCAATTGCGCAGAGGAACCTGTGCGCAAATTTGGGACGGAGAAAGAGTTGCGTGTTCATGTAGTATTGTGCAGACGAATCTCTCTATTCGAGACAATATTTGTTATCTGTTAATCGTGTGTGACATATTAAAGTTTGTAATATGCGTTTGTATGTCATAGTGGTGCGTAAAATCTAACTACAAACATATGCTAAATTTACTAACTGAATAAAATAAAATTAACCACTAGGCTGCTCTGCTGTTATCTAGTAAATCTAGTACATTTTACAATTTTTTGGTTTGCGTGAACCACCATCCGTAACGCAAATCCGATTTTACATTATTCAGTGAATAATATCAGAATCATATTGGTATCAGACTTTAATTCGATTCCCCATCTGTGGACAGGCGGCCGACGACGTATCGGAAAAATCAAAATTAATTTAGCACGTCCTATTTTTTTCTACAGTAATTTAGTGTTCTCCGTTTTTACATTACAATACAAGTGAACGACAAAAACTAAACGAAAAAACTCAAACCTAAATTACACGTCACTAAAGCAATTAAGGTTTATAACAAGCCTCTAAATAATTAATTTTAATTTCTGTTCTGAGTCTAGTGTTGTCGTTTTTGCATCTTTTCATAGCATCCACGATATGGTTAATCCTACTGTAGGGCTATGGGTGTAGAAAGTATTACTCAAAACATACCAGCTTTACATCCCTGTTGTAAAGCAGAAATAGCTGCAGCGGTCAAACAGATTGCTGCGGTCCCGCCTATTCTTGAAGGTATATATGAAATATAAGAAGAAGGGCCCATCCTCTGGCGCGGCCCTGCACTCGATCATGCATATCCTTCAGGCCGGCAATCACTAGTTCTCTTTAGCGTAAAAAATGTAGCGACAGCTCACACCGCGGACTTCCCACCATAGGTATTAATATGTGTATTGACATCAAATACAAGTACTTTACTCGGCTTACAATAAATCTTTTTGTATATGAAAAGAGTAACAAACGAGCGTGCAACCCACCTGATGTTTAGTGGTATCTGCAACCCAAGGACATCCATATTTAACCTCAAATAGTACTGAAGTCCTATCTGAGGTCGCACGTAGATGCATTACTACTCCTGGGGACTAAGATCGTCTTGCTGGAAGTGAACCCGGCAGCCGCACCTCTCCAAACACAAGAATCGCTTCACGACGGATTTAAGGGCGGCGGTGGTACCTCCCCCGATGATCTATAGTTCCACTACCTATTAAAGTATATAAAAGTATTTAAAGTTATAGTATGCTGATTATGAGGGTTCTTATAAGCACTTACAATATGTTGTGTGTGAACCAGAAAGCGTGTATGTACTTGATACGCACGTAAGAAGTTATATTTCTTCGGCGTAATTAATAACAATTTTCTTTTGCATTCGAACAAATTTTAACTGTACGTACTGTACTTTACTGTTTTATATGTACTTGTAATTACTTGGATAACTTCAGACCTAAAAAAATAATGGTCATCGGAGACTAACTTCTTTCTGTTACATACGAAAAAATGCACTTTCATCCGATTTCCATAACGTGCCATAAGAAGTGTAACTTCAAAAACTTGAGGACAACAATGGCCGACAAATATAGTTCAGTATAATGTACCATACTTTCGCCTGTTTATAAATACCCACTTCACGGCAACCAATGATTGTTTTGTACACATTGTTATTATTCACTTTAATACGATTTTTCTCGTTTCAGGTAAGTCGACTCAATAAAATTGGCCTTGTTTAGAATTCCGCGCTGCCATTTCGATGCGTTGGAACAATGAAGGTAAGTGGTGAGTTTATTGCCTATAGGTACTAGGGTTAGCGTTACAGTACATTTTGGTTTATCCACCTTATTAACATTTTACTATTAATACGCCTTTTGAACTTAAAAGTTCGATTAAATTCTCTGAAGGCCATTATCTAAATATCCGAAAGCTATCACGTTGTACCCTTTTTATAGGGATTTTGCGAGGAGACAAAAATTCAAGAGCGGATCGTATAAAGTAATCTCTATTATTAAATAAGTAACACATCACTAAATAGACAAATTCATAATTTGGAGAAGAATTTGTTAGAAATGTATTTAAAATTATTCTATATACATTCATGTCAAAACATGATATAACCCATTTTCGTTTGACGCCAAAGCAAAAAGCCTGATAAATATGAGCTTCTTTTTTATGTTCATAGAGTAGCAAACAAGCGTGCAAACCACCTGATGTTAAGTGGTCACTGCAGCCCATGGACACTTACATTTAACCTCAAACAAAACTGAAGTTCTGTCTGAG
>DWKL01000388.1:0-19511 GCA_018249415.1 Phareas burnsi | reverse complement strand
TATTTTACTCGAACATAATGCATAATATATTAAAATATATTAATTCGTTAGGTATTATATTAACACATTGACTGCGGCGCTAATATTCGAAACAATCTACCCGTGTGGCGCGTGACGCTACAGGCGTGTTCCCGTAACGTATGCGTGCGAGCCGCAAGGGTGGCGCTGGCGGACAGTAAAATACGATAGGTGTGTATGCCGCAGTCAATGTGTTAAGTATCACTTGCGACCTTGCAACATATGTTTTGTATAAACGGATTTATGCGCCTATTGTCTTTATTTTTGATATTAGGTTGTCAAGCGGTAGAAAATAACTTAGCGAAATAAGGGGGTGATTGTCGATAATTATGAATGTACCCACGTTTGGTATTATGACGACCGTCTTCCCGATTATAAAATGAGTAGTCGGTGGCAATTGGGGATGGACAGTTTATAGTTTTGCTAGTTTTTCACTTACGTCCTTTTGAAGTTTACATTTGTGGGTCTTTCGTTTTTAATACATTGTCGTTGTCTCTGACTTGAATATTCGAATTTAAAATGTAAGATTTGAACAGTATTCTTCTTTATACTCCATAACAAATCTATTTTAAAAGCGTATCATAATTTCGAAGTTATAGTCGAAAATTTTCATTTCGCGGTAATAATTTTCATTGTTCTAAAATAAATGTGAGTATCTCGGAAACTCTGATTCATTGAAAGCGAAGGAAATACTGAGAAAATTTTATAGAAATCTTTTCTGATATCAAACCAGTGAAATTTATTGAATGTTAAAGTTTTAGAACGGATGCAATTGCTATTTACCTTTGTCCAATAATTTCGATTACGTCAGTGATTTTGTTTTTGAGGAAATTTCTAAAATGTACTTAACTTAAATGTTAATGTGAAGTTATTATAATTTGTTAATGTTAACGCTTTGTTTACCTCTGATCTGATATTAGCGCGTAATGGCTCCCAAAATTGTTAACTTAACGCAAAGTAGGTTTCTGCTCAAATTAGAACCAAGGAGATATGAATGTTGTAAATAAGGTAAAATTGCCATGTTCAATTAAATATACCCAGAACATTTAGTCTCTTAGTTTTAAATATAGTGTTTATAATTTATCACTACTAGCACCACTATTTATAATTTTGTAGGTTAAGCCATAATAATGGCTTCTCAGAGAATTTTATCGTTTTCTAAGAATGACACTTCAGGAGGATTATTACAAGTTCAAATATATTTCTAAAGAAAATATCGAACAGTGTTGCTACCCTATTAAATAAAATATTTGTAATTAATTTTTGTATTAAACAAAAAATTAATTCAACTACCGCATAATAACAATTTACGCCAGAGTTTTGCTTAGAAAATATAGCATATATATGTTTTGTATATTAAATGAATATCACAGAGCTCGGATTTTTTAAATTTACGTGCGTATTAGACTTTAGTTATTGTTTTAACAGAGCAGCGTGGTGAAGTATGCTTCAGAATCGTACCTATATCATCATCATTATCATCAAACCGTAATGCCCCACCGCTGGGCACGGGTTCCTCTCAGAATGAGAAGGGTAATACCACGCTGGCCAACTGCGGATTGGTAGGCTTCACATACCTTTCGAGAACTTTACATAGAGCGCTTAGATGTGGAGATTTCCCTACGATGATTTTTTTCATCATTAAAGCAAGTGATAATTAATTTCTAATACGTACATAACTTCGAAAAGATAGAGGTGCATACGAGACTCGAACCCCGGAAACCCAATGTGAGATACTGGAATCTTAACCAGTAGGGTATCACGGCTTCACGTACCTTCACGTACATATATGCCTATGCATAATTCAATTGATAGGTACCACTGTCACCGTCACTTTCTGCCGTGAAGTAATACTTGTGTTTCGCGACGCCTCACATACGGCCTCAGATAGGGCTTCAGTGTGTGAAGTTAGATGTGGCTCTTTATGGGCTGCAGTGACCACTTAAGATCAAGTGACCCGTTTACATTTGAGTGTAAGCTCATTCGCTACTCTTCAAACATAAAAATAAATCAATAATTGTTTCTGAATTCGCAGTGAGTGGCGAGGTTCGCGTGGGTGATCTTGATTTAGTGTAATATCAACTAACTCACCATAATGTTCGTTACTTACTTTCTTACAATAATGGTTTTCGTCGAAAGTGAAACTTGGGCAATTAATATAGTGGATGGTATTCGGGCAAATAATAAATAAAACTCGCAAGAAAATTAAACTATGCAATATTTATTATTTCTGCTCAGTTCTCGTGATTAAGGTCATTAAGCTCTTTGAATAAGTTTTCTAACAATTTCTCATTCGGATTATACTGTATTTGTACACCGCGTTGATAAATCGTACCCAAAGTTAAATTACATTCATCATTATGATGAACTCTATCGATAAAGTTTCTTTGATCTGCTGCTTATTTAGAAATTATTTATCTTTATTTATCAAATCTTTACTATTTATAGGAAAATATTAACTTGCTAGTGTCAATAACTAAAATAAATTGTGTTTAGCTTCAACTATGCGTTCCAGCTGCTTATCACAGCTGTGACAAAGTGAAGTGATTTATAATTTTGTATTTATACTTCCGACATGATGTTTAAGAAGCTATATATTACTTTCTCGATTACATCGCCAAGGATTTGAATCTAGTTCTGTATTAGTGAAAGTACAACGTTTAGCGACTTCGGCCTTGCGTCGCTTGGGTTTAGTTGTGTTTATTTTAGATTAGTGTAATAATCCTATTTTAATCTCAGATGATATTCTTCCGCAGACGCTCGCCCCATCTTTGTCTTTGTTGAAGGTTAAGATCAACGTAGATATCTGTCTCGTCTCGTTTCAGTGTGGCTTCGAAGAAAATTTTGATTCGAAAATCGTTGTCACATTCCTTGAAATATTCATCACGTTGCAATTGAAGCAATACGTAGGTTATTTTATATCGCTATCGTTTCGAAACAAAACTACTGTAATGTTCTCACAGCGTTGAGCGAATACCATTCAGTGAGAAGTGAAAGCTAACAAAATAATTTATTTAACAGAGCGTAACGGCTTTTGTTGAAAGAAAATCCACGCCATCGAGAGTGTCCATTGAAGTAATCCCACCGTTCCCGGCGCAAGGAGACTCGACATGAATGGATATAAATAATGGGGAATATATGTGTGTGGACTATATTTAAATAATTTATTTTTGCACCACCACCCGGCGTCCGGCCGCTTGCTAAGACGCGCGCGGAATGAGGGCGACCTGTTCCAATTTTATTTCAATCATTAGTTAAGAGATCTGATGCAGGTACTTTCACTGACATTTCTGTCTTTTCGTGCGTTTTATTGCAGTACCGTTCGGTTGGTACGGCGCTTAGACTTATTCTTAGTTCCGGATTCGCGGAGTTGTTGTCAGATTCGATTGTATCAACTGTCCCCCTCATTTGCCACGTGGCTATTTCGATTCACGATTTAACTAGTTCTCTTACTTTCATCCGTTGCTTGTAGACTGTTCGCTTCACAAATCGCTTTACCAGTCGCAATTTGCTTTATGAATTGCAATACTAATTAAATTTTTCATCCTATATAATAACCCCGTAATATTAGTCTCGTTTGGCAGTTAAATCCACCAGAATAGTAATCCATTACGTTCTAGTTGTGAAAATATTCTCTACAAATACGGAATTTCAATTGCAGTCTGTTTTCATTACGTATTATCGGCTGTATGGAATGCGCCCTTTTAATATTGTTGCTAAAAGCTTTGTGTCATTAATCAACCGGTAACCTAGGCGACACATTCGCAATCCAGTTATTACCAAGTCCGGTATCGCATCGTTCCAATTATAAATAGAGACGGATAATTCCCGTTACACTGTTGTGTTCGTCCTTTACGCTCTGGTGCAAGTGTGTCCTAAGATAGAGTGAGATAAATATATTGTATCGAACCTGTCTCTGTATGGCTCGCCACGACTTCGGGTTTTCCGTATTAAAGCCGGCTTTCCTTCAATTTGCGAATTTGGTTAACTAGAAAACTGGATTTAATGTGTACAACATTAAAGTTCAATATTTATTTCCTTCCGCAAGTTTGGGGTTAACGTGTTTATCAACCTTTAAAAAGACGACAATGATTATTACATTCAAGGTATCACCCTTTTTAGATATGGCTGTGGCTCAAAATCGAAAACAACATTATTTATGTATTTATCAGTGATTCTATATGTTTTTATTTTTTCAGGTTTTACTTATTTCAGTTACAAATTAATTTTTGTCTATTTATATTGAACAAACAACTAAAATTACTCTCATATGATTTAATATATCAATTAAATTTATTTGTTAATTTTATCCATTTTTCTTTGCGATTTGCTAGCCAATATAATGCTAGCAAAATGCCTACGTGACCGTCAACTGGTTTCATACAGGCCAGTCACTTGCAAATTTTTAGGACATCTTGTTACTCGATAAAGGAATGCAAAAACCGCTATCGAATTAATTAATAAATTGTTACAACACTTATATACACGTTTGAAAGCAGTTTTGCTAATGCCAATAGAGTAATTTATTTATATCAGTGCCAAATTGCTGATCTACATATTGTAACGGTCGACCGAATGTTTAAGATACGTGTCGGTGTAAAATATTTTGTGCGAAAAACTGATTTTTCAGCAAAATTGGTTCTCTCATATTCAAAGGGCACAGAGTTTGATTGACGAAATCGAAATTCATGTTAATAACGAATTTAGATTACTAACAAAAAAAAAATTGGATTGTTTGTTTTGTAAATTGTTTGTTTAAAGCGTTTGTTTGTTAAACTTATGTGATCTTCGAATGTGATATTTTTACTATTATAATTATTTTTTGGAATTGTTATGTAATTTTAGGTTACCGACATTTTGGCATTATGTGGCCGATGGTTTATTAATGTCTCAACCGTTGAATAAGCAAAAAGAAATTTCGATTACAATTTGTTACCGCCATTTCTAAAAAAATTCGCGCTTTGTTACATTTGTAAATGTGTTGATTTCGCTAAGAAGCATTGTTAGCACAGCCAACTCTTGAGTTTTGCCGAGTCTTGGTCTCCCTTTCCCAGAATCCTTAATTAAAGGGAAAATTGTATGTAAAATGGAAAATATATTTTCTTTGATGTTAAAACCGCTTCTAATTTGTACATACTTGTTCGAACTCATTAACTTTGTACGTATTATGTTTGTTTGTTCTTTTTATTATGTGTTCATTTTCAGTGTCGTCTGTCTTTATTTATACTTTAAAACGTATCGGATTTCTTGGTTTACGCCTAAGTAGAATTTGTCTTTATAAAATTGTATGTAATTTTGACTTGACAATTTGGATTTTTTAAGTTCTCGAAAATGTGTGAACTCTACCAATCCGCATCTGGCTAGCGTTGTGGACTAAGGCCTACCCCTTCTCATTCTGAGAGAAGGCCCGTGCCCAGCGATGGCACAATAATGGGTTGATGATGACGAAGATAAGCAATTTTGAATAACATTACCTTTTCTATAACTACAGAATGACTACTGTATGTTCACAGCAAGCCACAACACAGACCTAATTCTATGAATGTTACAAGTTTATTATTTACATTAATATTCTCCGTTCCCGTTATTTAAGCCGCAAAATGATATTTCCATTCATTGCATGAGATTTCGCGATTTTCACCCGCGCTATAACAGAACTTTCTCCAACATTCGCAAAGTCGAAATGAGCAAAAATTTTAAGCTCGAGTCAATGATAAACAGGGTACGTACAAACTGAACGGTAATTACTTTTGTATGGATTACTACAACAAGATGTAATAACATAAAATTTGGAAATATGTTATAACGTTATTTATTTTCTCAAGAACTTCCAATTAAATGTAGCATTTAAAACTAAGCTAGCTGTTCAAGAATCCATATTAATTCAATTAAATACTTATATAACATTATTTTGCACGTCAGTAATACTTACAGATTCAATGAAATAAAGATTGTGTTAGATGACAATCTTTATTTCCTTATTTAATAAATAAATTACATGCGGTGTGTTGTTGTTATATAAGACTAATTTCCATTTGGTTTTTTAAATAACAATATAAATGATCTTTGTAATTAGATATTGTACGGTTATTTGTTAACAGCTAATACTTAGTTTCCTCATAACTGAATTCATTTGCACTTTGCATTGCAATAGTTGTACTTGTATAACTGCATGTTGTTATCGGCAATAGCACGGCGATATCGATTGCAGAACTGTTAGCGTTGTAATATCGTGACCTTTGAGACTTGCACGTCTATAAGATTGAAAATACCTTGCGTTTGTATCACCCTTTTTTCCGTATTCGCAACATAAATTTTCTAATATCGCACACAATTTTCAACGTTATCTGACAAATCTTCCAACCCTCGTGGCACTTCACGTGACAGACATCCAGTTGCAATTATTTATTCGTTCAACATAAATCTTCTTGGTATTCAGTTTAAGGCCAACTATTCGTCAAGATCATTATCGCTTCCTTCAATTCCATCGGATTCATCCATATGCATATGCAATGGTTAAAAAATAATTTTATAATTACTTTTCTTATCGTATATTACTTTATAATTAATTGGTCATTGTTACGTTTCAGTCTATCATCGTTTACCGTACATGAATTACTATCTTTCATTTCACATTAATCACGACCGGATCATAGGCCATCGTTTAAAACGTTCATATCGCACGGACGCCTCGGCAGTAGACCGGTCATCTCATCCCCGCGTAACATAGCGGTGCTGGCAACGTAAGAGTTTCATCGCTCCGTAACGGATGACACAAGCTGTTACGGTACTCGATTCGAGGTGGGGAGGGCTCGACTTTCAAACTCACGCGCACGAAAGCCATTGCTCGAGGTTCGGGCTATGTTCGGCTCCACGTCGGGTGTTTCCGTCGATATTAAATCTGAGCGTGTACAAGCCGTTTAAGACTTAATACGTAGCGGGATTGTGGTGGATTTTAAATGGACGGGCATTGTGATATTAATATATTTTGCTATAGTATACAGGAAATTGATGTCGTTAGACTTTGAAGGCAATTCCTTGGCGCTTAGAGCTGGAATTCATTTGTATGATGAATCGGTCCCGTTACCAGTGAAAGTGTTCGGCACAAAAGTGAAACGGGTGATTTGGAGTGGCGCAACTTGCTCGAGATTGGCGTAAAAAATCACCATCGCCACCGGCGAAATGTGAGAGGTTATGGGTTTTCACATTTTTGCCAATTGTAGCGCTTCCGCGCGGTTTCAAGAGGTTGTTCAATTTGCCGTACCGTTTATTTTGGTCTCATCCTGTTGTGTTTCATTGATATCGTCGGTGATCACTGATTCTTTGATATATTTTGTTGTTTCTAACTGTGGTGCAATTGCTTGTAATCTTTCATACCTACTGCATATGTTGTTGAAATATTTGTCGTTAAGCTTTGGTGTTTTACCCTTTACGACCCTTTTGTTGGCCTATCAATGGTCAGATATCAAAACAGTAAATACCATTTCTGTTGTAGACCTTCTGGCTATTTGTTACAGTGTTTATGTGCGCCATGTCATTCACAACACAGGCAATAACAGTATTGGGCTATGTTTTGATTATTTGTTTCCTTTTCCTGTTACAATTAATGAGTACGATAAAAAACAGACTCGAACGATTATATGCTCTACACATACAATTGGTTTATATATTAATTCATTGTTTATGAACGTCTATTACTAGCCGAGATATTAGTACGATTTTCCTTGTCGCCTGTTCTAATAATAGCAATTTTTAATAAGCTACTTATTATTTAGCAAATATATCCTGCATCAAGGTGATGGTCAAAGAGAATCATGACCTTGGAAGGAATATAACGCTAATATCCAGTTTACGAGCACCCGATAAGGTACATAATACAATAAACGTTTGTCTCAGTTGTTTGCATAGACACGTGACCTTACATTGGCAACGATATATGTACGACCTTATATAAATTTCTCGAATTGCACACTAGCAGTCTTTGTGAGAGTTTTGGTCTTATTGTAAAATGTAATAATACGGGTGTACGAGCGTGACAATTATATTTTACTCATTCTAGTCTTGACTTGATACGTGCAAAGAATTTTTCCACTTGAGAGGACCGTTAATATAACAGCGTGTGTATCTGAGATTTTGTGTTGATAACAAATATAGTATGTAGGTACGTCCGTTAAACATTTTGACCTTTTAGACGCTAATGTCGATTTGCCATTGGGTCACGTTTTCGTTTCTAGAAAGTGATAAAATCGCCTTTGTATTGAAACGCTTTCGAGACGTAATCTCTATAATTAAAATTAAAATCCATAATATTCATTAAAGATAAGCCTGACAAAGGTTAAAATGTAAAAGTTCTAACGTACGTCTTTAAATTAAAATATACATAGGTTTCTCAATTTGTCTATTTGTCCGGGTTAGTCGAGATTAGTCTCGGAAATGCTGAATGACTAGTCTTCATGGGACTTTTAAGTTTGGACGACACTGTACGGAGTGAAATGATTGTGTACTTTGTATACTTAAATTTCTAAAGGTCCGAAGCAACCAAATGGGAATTTAGGGGACCACATTACCTAAAATTGACAACTGTCCTTGAGCCCCAGTATAGTATATTATCTAACTGTACTGTACTGGAAGTTGAAACGTTAATTCATTTTGTTGTATCGGCGAGGAACCTAACAGCGACTAAATCAGCTGAGCGCGTTTACGGTTGTAGACATGCCGGCTATCTGGGTCACTCGGTCGCAATCGGGGCCCGACGGGGCAAATACTTATTATCCATGGATTTCAGTACTAAATTATATTAGTATTTTAATTAAATACTCAGTAATACTTGAGAAAAAGATTTTTTTTTGTAATTTGTATTAACTATTTTTGTATATTCCCCTTTGTTGTTTACCTGGGTCTAAATTAGATTTATACGCAGATTAAGGTCACGTTGTACGTGTGTGTGAGAATTGGGTAAATATTTTGAGATTTAGTATCCCTATATTATATTGTAACTCTATAAATATATTTGGATTAAATGATTAATTAAATATGACACTTGTTTGGAAAGAGGCGAAGAATAATATATAATAATGAAGTTTCACACGACGTTACACTGAATATCAATTGTGCCAATTTTTGACCCGTAACTGTTCAAATCCCTAATGAAGGATAGGCATTAAGGAATCTGTTTCACCGTGACTATACCTAGGGTAAAAAGTATGGTTAAAATCCTTTTGGCTTAAGGGAAAATGTGCCTTTTATGGACATAAGGTCGCCACCATAACTAGGTCAGTTGGTCACTGTCGGGGCCTTCGAAATTGAAAACATTACAATAGTTGCGTACTTATGAATACTTTCTTTCGATTATTTCTAAGACATTGTGTCTTGTTATGTGTATATTATGTATATTAACAAAAAGTTGAGTTCAATTATGATTTTTGCGTACTTACTATTAAGGTATAGAGCCTTTAACTGTTGTAGGTGCGCCGGGTATCTGGGTCAGTCGGTCAGAGACGGGCCTCAGCGTGGCTAATTCGAGTGAGTCGCTGATATATCAATTTATCATTGTTTACGATTGAATGGGTAAAAAAATTATAAGATTAAACCTCTCGTTCGGGCCGGGGACAATTGGGGCAGCACGGGAGGATGGTCGTTGGGCTAGGGCGGTCTAGGGCGGCGACGTTTAGTGGGCGGACACGGTCGTGGTGGACCGGTTAGACAGCGGGCGACATGCTGACGATGATAATGAAGCATTTCGTTTAATCTTATAATTTTTTCTCTTAGTCGATTTGAAAATGTATTAGTAGACTGTACCGTAGATCTGTGAGCATGAGCAATTGTTGTTTTATTTTGTTGCTATTTACACGTTATATTTTTTATTGAAGTATTTTTTTTTTGAAGTTATGCTTATTGAATTGTGCAAGTGGAACGTACTGGTAGGCGGAAGATTGATTTTGTGGGATAATCTGTTGGCTTTCTTGTCTCTATGAAGATAAATAATGGTATGTCTCTGTCTGTGCAAAAGGTATAAGTCGGTAAATAAGTTTTTTTCATAACAATGTTGTCGTCGTGCAGTGATAGCTTAGTGGTAAGATTCCGGCCTCTCACGCTGGGAATCCGAGGTTCGAATTTCAGCCACACAATTTTCGAACTTGTATGTGTATTGGAAATTAATTATCACTTGCTTTGACGGCGGATAAAAAGATCATCAAGGAACCTACATGGCTGGGAGTTCTCCATAAAGTTCTTTAAGCTGTATGAAGGCTACCAATCGCATTGGACCACGGATTATGGCTCAACCCCATTCTGGAAGGAGGCAGACTTGCCCAGCAGTAGAACAGTAATAGGTTAATAATTTATGATGAATGTTGTCGTAGCCAGCTAGATATGGTAATGAATTCGTGCTGGTTAGATATATAGTTTTGAGGTTAATTAGATCTATCAGCGGGTGGCTGGCGAACTCGTTTATTGTATTAGAGATAACCGTTGACGTCAAGGATACAATGTTTACATGCAGACGGCGGCGTTCACATCATACCCAGGATCCAGCGTGGACAGAGATAGTCCTCTCCTATAGATATCTTTTGTTATATTATAAAAGGCGGTGCGGTTCAATTTTTAATAGTCAACACGATCCAGGGACACGTAATCCTGTATGAAGAGCTCGAAATTGGTTTTGAGTCCTGCCTTAGCTCGGTCACGGATGCGTTGTTAGAGGTCTGATTTGGGAGGCCTTTTGTCAGCTTTGCATAGCAGCAGTGTTGGTTCTACGTTGCCTTTATACGACTATCGAGTGGTTTCAATGTTCTTGTTGTTTATGGTTATCACAATAAGTAAGATATATGTCTTATTACACTAGTTAATAGGTGGTAGAACTATACTTCGATCGGGGAGGCAAGACCGCCGCCCTCATAATCCGCCGTGAAGCAATTTAAGTGTTTCTGTTGGAGAGGTGTGATTACAAGGGAGGCGACCATCTCAATCCTCAGCAGTAGTGACGCATCTACGTATGACCGTAGATATGATTTCAGTCTCGTTTGAGCGTAATTTTGGGTATCCATGGGCTGCAGTGACCAATTAACATCAGGTGGCCTGATTAGTTTACTACTCTTCTAACATAAAAAAGTTAACTATGCCCTGATAGAAGACCAGGGTCTGAACTAAACGCAAAGCAAAATATTCCTCATTCCGTGTACCTTACAAATCCAAAATTAAATCCAAGAAAGGAGTTTTACCCACAACAGGAATTCATCCGATTTCGTCCATTCATCCAACGCGATCATTCATATGTATTGTCAATAGTGATAACTATGGCGAAACTCTCCCTTCTATGGGGGGCAGTACGTTCAACATTTTAACATTTATAGGGTTTTTACAGTTCACAGATGCAGCAGTAGTATCGTTGTTCCACGAGCTTCTTCTCTCCTTTAATGCTAATGACTATATAGTCAAATATACTTACATACAAATTGAGAATCTCCGAGGAAGTCACTTACAGGCGGCGCTCGTCAAGTGTATGGAGGGGTTAACCACTTCATTGTGACTGTCTCTGACGATCCGGTATGCTGAGCAAAAAGCCACTGAGCTGAAGGCCTGCCCTCCCCCCTTTTTCCCTTGTCGTGTGTGACGCGGTCGTGAAGAGTATTTTTAATAGTATGCCGGCCCTCCCCACTCTTCCTCTTAAGTGACGCCGGTCGTGAAAAGTATTTTTAGTAGTATGCCTTTAACCCTTTTTATGCCCCAATACTGGGCACGGGTCTCTTTTTATAAATGGGGCATGTCTGGAGCATACCCCACCACGCTGCTCCAATGCGAATTGGTGGACGCACGGTTTATTATATAACGGGAAAATGGCCAACCCGTATCGAACGTTTTCGAACCGCCCACAAGGCCTCCGACAAGGTTTAAGAACCTGGTTGGTCCAGGTTGTATATATCTATTCTTTGATGCATGACAAAGGCTTCCTGGCGTCTCGTTCACTGCGGATTGGCATGTTGCGCATTTTGTTACTGTTTAATCGATATAATACTATAAATATACCCAAGTAAAGGGTCGATCCTCACTGTGGGGCCGGACCCGCTTCGCTTCGGTTCCGATTGGTAAATTATTGATGAATACCTCAAAATATTTGATTGGAATGAAATCGCATTTCGAATGCCGCGATCCGATAGGAATGAAACAATGAAATATGTCCTCGTTGCAAATTTCGTATAAACTTGCAACGGGGTGTCTGTATCCGTATCATCATCGTCATCGTCAACACATTAATGTCCCACTGCTGGGCACGGATCTCTTCACAGAATGAGGGTTAAGCCATAGTCCACCTCGCTGGCCAAGTGCGGATTCATAGACTTCATACACCTTCAAGAAGTTGATAGAAAATTCTCAGGCATGCAAGTTTCCTCACGATGTTTTCCTTCACCGTTAAAGCAATGATAATTATTTTTTAATACGCACATATCAGAAATATCAAAAATCAGAGGTGCGTGCGGGATTCGAACGCCGGACCTCCAGTGTGAGAGGTCGGAATCTTAACCACTAGGCTAGAGCTGCTTATCCATATGATACAGTGTAAATTTCAAAGCAGATTACAGCCGTCCATGATCGAACCATGAAGTGGTATACCACCATTGCAAATAACGAACAAACGAGCGAGCGTACAAGGAACTAATGAACAACGATTTCAACATCCACTGCCCCACACTTGCCTGTGTCGTGGGCACCGTGGACACGCATGAGACGAGTACAGGCACCCAGATTCAGAACAGAAATCGAATAAGTTAGATGTGGGAGTACATGGGCTGCAATGACCACTTAACATTAAGTAGCACGGACGCTTGTTTGCTACTCTTCAAACATTAAAGACCCGAAATTAAGATCGACCACTGATGTATTGCTACTCTGAAAGACTAAGTTGGAACGGCTCGCTTACCGCATTAAGTGTCTCTCTTATCGCACCTTCTGGACTAAAATGTGGCAGCTCTACGCTGCCGCTATAAGGCACAAATTAGTATGTCGGTGGTACCGCCGCTGGCGAACGCCAAAGATACCCACCCTATAACTATTATACTCTTAGATTTCATTATAATTATCATCACCATCAGCATCATCATCATCATCAACGTCACCATCAACACCGTCGTTGTCATTATCATCATCGTCGTCATCATCATCGTAGTCGTCGTCGTCATCATCATCATCGTCGTCGTCATCATCATCACCAACAACAACCCATACTGTCCCACTAATGGGCACAAGTCTTCTCAAAGGATTAAAAGGGTTAGACCTTATCCATCGCGCTCGTGAAATGCGGATTGGTAGACCTTACACACCTTCAAGAGCTTTACAGAGGTACTCTCAGGTGTGTAAATTTCATCAACATATTTCTCTTCACCGTTAAAGCAAGCAATAATTGAGTTCTATTAAGAATATAACTAAAAAAAGAGGTTCGTGCGAAATTCGAACCCGGACACCCAGCGTGAGAATCCCGAATCTTGCCACTAGGGTATCAGTGCTGCCGTGTTAAAAATACCCAGTTCAGTAGGTAAAATAGCTAACGACAAGTCTGCCTGTCATATTGTGCGTTGTTATTCATAAAACGGCTAAAAATAACGCTCTCAAACACATACGATAGGCAAGTAGGTACAAGAGACGGGTATTTGTTATTCGCTTGTAAATAACTATACAATAATTGTATGTTATTGTCATAAAACAGATGGTTGATTTTAGTTTTTTATGTTAGTTGAGTAGCAAATAAGCGTGTAGGTCATCTTATGTTAAGTGGCCACTGAGGCCCATGTGCTATATATAACCTCGAAAAGGGTTGAGGTCTTATTTGAGGTAATAAATACATACGTAACTTCTGGTCGACTAAGGTGGTCGGTTCCCAACTACTGGTCGACTAAGGTGGTCGGTTCCCAATTACTGGTCAACTAAAGTGGTCAGTTCCACGTAGTATATCCGACAAGCGCACCTCTCCAACCGAAACACAAGAATTGCTTCACGGCGGATTGTGAGGACGGCGGTGGTAGAACTATAGGCCTATTAACACGTTGACTGCGGCGGCTAATGTACGAAACAATCCACCCGTGCGGCGCACAACACAATAGGCATGTTTTTGTATGGCGGCACGCACCGTATGCGGACTCGGACAGTAAAACGCGACAGGTGCGTTTGCCGCGGTCTAAGTGTTAAATGATAAAGATTTGCAGTCACCCATTAAACAGTGGGTTTGGTCCCCATTGACAATGTTTTCGCGTTATGTTCGCAACACAAGGAATATTGATCTATATATAATGAATATTGTGATATTATGTGTAAATATTAGCAATTACCGGTAGGCATTTATCTCCAAGCGAACAAGCCCGGATAAAGCGGGTGCCAAGGTTAAACGAATAATTACTCCCTCCCCCCACCCCCCTGGTGCATGGTGTCCGTAGGGTATGAGAGGCCTGGTGGGGTGGAACATCTCCCTTGTTTGTTGATTGTAATAAAATAATCTCTATAATACGTCTTGGAATCTTGTGATATCCGACAAAGAAACTTGGATGGTTGAGTGTTGGGTAGTTCGAACATATAGAACGACCGTCATCCCTGTCATAGACACGAGCCGCGTCGATTAACGTCACAAGGTTCCACCGCCCGCGGTTTATTTGCGTACTGCACGTGTTTGTATTCCTTGTCTCTTTTTAGGGTTCCGTAGCTAAATAGTAGATGGATGGAAACGTAAAGAAACGCTTTCTATATTTATAGCCTCAAACTAGGATACCCTTGATCGTCGATGCTACCGGTCACATACAAGACGAGTACACAAACACCCAGACCCAGAACAGAAGTCTAAAATCGTCATGTATATGTATGCCTAGCCGAGGATCGGACACGGAACCATCTGCGTGTCAGACGGGTATGGTAACTGCGCCATGTAGGTCGTTAACCTTAATATCTATCTTCCACCTGGTAAAACTATAGTTCGTCCCGGGAGGTACCACCGCCACTCACAATCCGCCAAGAAACAATACTTGTGTTTCGATTGGAGAGGTGTGGTTATCGGGTATATTTAGAGCGAGGCGACCATGTTAGTCCTCAGGAGTATTCACGTTCGTACGTGTTACGCCCCTAATTTAGTCATAAATTAGGGGCTACTGTCCTGTTTAAGGATGTGGGTGTCTATGGGCTGCAGTGATCATTTACCGTCAAGTGACCCACAAGCTCTTTTGCAACTCTTCTAACAAATAAAAACTGAACGCGCACTTCTCCAACGGAGACAAGAAATGCTTCACGGCGGATTGTGTGGGCGGCGGTGGTATCTCCCTGATCAAACTGTAGTCCAATGCAAAATGGATATAGTGCATGCGTAAATAGTCCACTCATAATTACCCAACTCATTGGATTCATTTTGAATGTTAACAATTAACTATAATTAATAATCATTACTCAACTCATTTTATTTATTTTGAATTTTAACAATTAATGATAATTGATAATTTTAACGATTCAATGATCATGAAACGCTCATCTCAGCTGCGGAACCCGTCACTGAGCGTGCTCCGAAACACACATTTCAATTTTTTTTTTGTGTTATTTGGCAAAGAAACGCGGTATGTTGAGTAGTTCTGTTATATCCATTGAATGTTTAATTGCTTGTAACTTTGCGTGGGTGAAGATTCCATAGGTAACAACAATCACATCTATTTCTGCGCGAAGTGGTAACGTTACGGAAAGGTGCAAACCAGATGGTGCCGATGACGTGACGAATGTTTCACGAACCGATTCTTATGTTTCGGTTGGAGAGGTGCGGTTGCCGGGCGCACTTACAGCGAAGCGACCATCTTAGTCCTCAGTAGTGACGCACTGTGACACATGTCTTCAGATAGGTCTTCAGTCTTGTTTGAGATTAAGTGTGGGTGCCCATGGGCTGCAGTGACCATTCAACATAGTGTGGCGTGCACGCTCGTTTTACTACTCTTCAAACATAAAAAAAAACGCAGTTATATTTAGAGTTCATTCCAGAGCTCATGGGCAGCGATGACCATCACATTTTTTGTATGACATATATTGTTCTACTACTTGGGAAAGAAGTTATGTTGCAAATTAAATAAATTCGTTTCGATTCTCGAACACGTTACCGCCCTGTGATCAACAGGCTTGGAGCGTCAAGCTCTGACGTCACGGGGTGGTTTTCCACTGGCTACTGGCGGAGGCGGATGAGCCTATATTTAGAGTTTGTTCTGGAAATAAGATAAATGTTACGCAACTTAAGTCGTTAAGAAGTTTTACATTGAAGTCTATTTTAGTATCTCTAGCTTTCAGTATCACTGGCAAATTGTAAACTAAAGCTAAGTCCAGTGGTGTGAATTCAGGCTTTCAGGCTCTTGGTCCAGGTTCTAATTCCAGGGTCATTTCAGTTTAACTCCCCTACCTATAATCATGAATCTATTACTTCCCATTATTCCCAACGATGTTTTCTTTCACCGTTAAAGTAAGTGATAATTAATTTCTAATAATTTAACGAACATAACATCGAAAAATTATTGGTGCTTGCGTGATTCGAAACACTTGACCCCCTCGCGCCTCGTACGAACAAACACTTCAACTTTATTATATTAGTATATAATAGTATGACTCCTTTTCTTCGCGTGGATGTCGTAGGAGAGAGGAGATGGACAGCAGTGGCTCCCTGGGAAGTTGTTCATCTACTGTGATCAACACGCACAGCCAAGCGCCTTGACTATAGTAAATGCCCAAGTTTCTAAACAAGGTCTATGTGTAGTCAAGCCCCAAGAGATATGGGGTCCTATCTGAAGTCGGCCAAAGATACAATGCCGCTCCTGATAATCGAAACGCCTGGTGCGATTGTCTCTGTTTTTATCTAATCTTTAAAATCAGATCACGTCAGCATTTAAACCGTTTTATTGCAGAAGTATGTGTGAGGTGGTGCCTCCGGAGTCTAACCGCGAAGGCTTCTGTTACCTATAAACTGAATGGTTCCAATGTCCAAAATTTTTTGCTCTAATATCGCTATTATTGAACTTCACTTGAAAAGTTACTGCCATGCTTTTAGACTAGAGTTCCGTGCAAATAAAATTCATTCAAATGCTGTTAAATTCGTCTGTTTTCAATATTACTCGAATATGAACCTTATAACATAATATCATTAAGTACAAAATCACTGTGTTAGAAACGCGCTGTAGAAACAATCAACGCTCCATCTGCGCGTCAAGTGTCATTTGAATTTGATCTTTACGATAATGACGTTAAGTGCAAAATTGCAGTGTAAAGGTTAACGAGATTATTTTATAGCCTATAAATTGTTTATCAGAGCGGTTAACTCTATCCTTGTGGGTGGAGGTCATGGTTGTTATCGCGCACCGTATTGCACTGGTTCTTCTTTTACACTGGCTTTCGCCCGCGGTTCGCGCGTTTTGCGATTGGGTTTTGCGGTAGAACTTATCGAAGTGTATGGAGGCACCGAAATATATTCTCACCATATCCATCTCTAATAGAACATCCGTAATCAACGCCAAATATTATTGGAATGTTATCTGAAGGCGTCATGTATACGGTACTTCAACTGAGGATTAAGTTCATAATCCGTCGTGGAGCGGTTTGTGATTCGGTTAGAGAGGTGCGTTGCCGTGCACACTTACAGCGCGGCGACCATCTTTGTCCTCAGGAGTAGTGACGTACGACCTCAGATAGAACTTTAGTTTTGTTTGAGGTTAGATGTGGGTGTCCATGGGCTGCAGTGACCACTTAAGACCAGGTTGCCTGCGCGCTCGATTGCTAGTCAACTCGACTATTCAAATATAATAAAGACAGTTAGAAGACCTCGTGTAATTGTCTCTCCATTACCATTCATTATCACCTATTCAGCTTAGGGCTATTGTGTCCTTTCTTGAAGGGAACTTCCTTTTGATTGGATCATTTATTTCCATCAATTTTTGTTTCATTAAAATAGATTACACGATGTTATGTATCGATGTACCATGTCACGTTGTTGAAACCCATGTATTCAATTGAGTGATTTCAATTCTAACGTACTAGTTAGATTATAAATACAATTTTGTACAATTAAAATTAGAAAATTTGATCTTAATCCTTCTCATGGTGAATGGAGATCCGTGTCCAGGATTTGGACAGTGAATGCTTGGTACACTGTACTTGATCTTTGATTATATATTTGTCTAGATACCGCACGGTCCTATGTCGCTTTTACAAAACAAGTCAAAATGACGTAACTTGTCGTTCACAATCCGCTGCACTATCTAATACGTGCCACGCCGACATTATTTTTATAAAACATTCTAAAACACACACACACACACACACACACGCACGCACGCACGCGCGCTCACACACACACACACAGAGAGAAAGAGAGAGAGGGGGAGAGAGAGATAAGTAGTAGTATGTGTACCTTTACAATGTACTAATTATTCTTTTTTTTTTCATGTGTTCTCCTTTTTTGTGGCATTATGAGCTTGCTAAATTTTCTCACCATCACCATGAGTTGACCGGTAGAGAATGCCACAAGGGATCAAGTCCGGCCATTGTAACATTTCACAATAAATATATAAATAAATATATTGTGGCCACGGTTGGAACTAAAGTTCATTAAACGGGCGGGACGAAGATAGCGGCCAATAGTTGATGCCTTTTTTTTTTTTTTTTTTTTTTACCCAAATTTTTCACTTACTCGAGTATTTCATAGGATAGCACATGTTTTTTTGACATACGCTCTGGGTTCGATGAGGAAGTTCAATCCAGTACAATCATGTTTAAGGAAATACGGATAGGCATTTAAAAAATTCTTAACCGTAAATAATCTGAATAAAGGAACAGCTTTAGCTGTTGATTGCACCTGTGTCCACCGCGCCGATAAATAAGGGCAAAGAATTTCAATTTAAATGTAAACTGTTCAATGATTAAGATGTTCAAGATTAATTTAAAATAAAGTCTTTAGCGATTGCAATTAGGTATTATATCCTTTATCGTTTCTCTAAATGAGGTTTGAATTAGTTTAACGTATTAAATCTAATCAAAGGTTAATTGAATAGTTTATTAGAACAAAGATTATAATCTCGATTGTATCCACGAATAATAAGGTTCAAATTTTCACGATACAACGAACAAAACGATAACCTATTTAGATGTTAAAGAAATATTAAATAAACTTTATTAATAGTCATAGATCGCGTATAAATCGGAACCATATCACAAGGTAAAAAGATTGTTATTGTCTAGAATATAAGATCGCATTGGGCGTATGTGCCCGCAAAGCCCTACAATGTACTAAGCATTCTTGATGAGGACTAATTTGTTCTGCCCTGAATTTAACCGAGGCTAAGTTCGTGTTGTACCAATTGTAGGTGGTAGAACAATCGTTCGTCTGGTTAAGTACCACCGCCGCCCTCATAATCCAGAAGTTGCAGTTGAAGCAGTTGTTGTGTTTCGGTTGGAGAGGTGCGGTCGCCAGGCACACATATAGCGAGGCGACCATCATAGTCCTC
>DWKL01000387.1:0-19514 GCA_018249415.1 Phareas burnsi | reverse complement strand
ACTTTATATAAATATATAATACATAAAGTGCGAATAGCCCTGCGGCTTGCGTAGATCGTAACCGGCCTGTACAGTTAAGCAACGTTGGGCGTGATCGGTAGTTGGATGGGTCACCGTTTGTGGCTAAATTTCATGTGCGCTTCTGTGCTTCAGAAGATATGTTAAGCTTTAGGCTCTGGTTATTATTATTGTATATCATCGTCAAAATTTGTGGAAGTTTTGAAAGCAACTGGCAGGAGTAGATCTGTAACCCATATCCACTAATCCGCATTGGAGCAGCGTGTTGGAGTGTGCACTAGGCCTCCTACAATTGTGGTGAGATATCCGTGACCAGCAGTGCGACTGGGCATGGGTTGTAGCCAAGTACCATATACAATCGTTTTAAAAATGAATGTTTTACTAAAAGTGCATTCTTGTTATAGCAAAATCGCGTGACTGAAGTTGGCAGTGTTCGGCGCTATAGCGACAATCAAATTAGGTTAAGTGATCATCGCTTTCCGTGTTTCATGAGTATAACGCCATCTTAATAAGAGAAACCTAACGTTTCGATCACATTTGGACCAACCGTTTGTGATTGCAATAAATATTGATTGCTCCGGCTCTGTGTTTGCGTATTAGACAAACTAACAAATGATAAAAGATCAAAATGTTCTCATTTGTTCTTAAAGTGTTTATAAATGTTTTAATCAAAATCATGATCATTGTTCATAGTACCTTTTTATGTAATGACAGTAAGAGGTAGCAAACTAGCATGTAGACCCTGACTTTAAGTGGTTATTGTCACCCGTGGACATCGGTAGCCAACTCTATTTATAAAACAAGTCTTAACTGAATTCAATCTCACATGCATTGCAACTCCCGATAAATAAAATGGAATACCTCGTAAAAGTGAATCTGCGTCATACGTTACCAGCAAGATGACCGTAAGATACGAAATAACGAACCAAATCAAAAGTTAAAAATGTAACGTTTATCCTGACATATATATATACTGTATAACGACTACGTCCCCTTTTCCTTTTAAGAGTAATTCTAGAGTAATAATATTTCTCCACCTCTTAATAACAAGCTATAAATTTTAAATAAGTATCCGTAATATTTCCTTCAAATTGTTCCAATTTATATAATTTATTAGTGGAAACTGTCGGTATGTGTTCATAAAATTTATGTATGTTTTTTTTCTGTATTTGGTTATTTGTTTCTGTAATAAAATAAAATAATGGACAGTGGTCCTAGTCCGACCATATTTTAATCCGATTTTCGGACCGTCTTCAAACTTTCTTGTCTATACGACGTGTTTATGACAGGTTTTGGTTTGATTAACCTAAAATGTAATATTAGAAGATATTAAAAGATTATATGAAGATTAATATTAAAAGATAAGATAAATATTAAAAGATTAGAAGATAGGATAGCAGACATTGCAAATAAAATTATTCCTGAATAAACAGAAAACTTATTAATGGACTAATTCATTACTTGGTATGTTTGATAGTTAGTTAACGTCATCATTTTTCTTAATTCTCTTCGTTATATCTCGCTGTTTCGCTTTTACGTCTTTATAATAATTAATTCGTTAATGATAATAAGAATCGGTCAGTCAATATGCAATAGCTTATATTTTGCTATATGTATTTTTTTCACAATTTCTACTACAACTCTGTCGTTCTGTATCCGACGCTTGGCACTTGTGAAGATACAAGCAAACACTTCTTCGCAATTGTAGGTAATTACATACAATGAAATATGCAGCATTTTACCACTTTATATAATAATGGCTTTGCTGTCACATTCGTGCAAAATGTAGATCTCGTGCTATCGAAACGAGCCGTCGTCAACAGTTTTATGGCAGTGGACAATTAAACTGTAAGATTCTTTGAAAGATGCTTAGCTATACCTACTTTATAATTGCACAATCTATTCTCAGTGCTGGGATTTCGCGAATCACAAATATTGTGTATGTACACATTTGGTCTCCAAGGCGTTGCTAGCCGCAATGCTGGCAGGGGACCAAAGCGCCTCGTGTTTACATAGGAACTTGAATATTCGTTTGTATGAGGTAGACATTTCAACCTCTTTAAATGCTATACTATACAAGCAGTGATAGCCTAGTGGTTAAGATTCCGGCCTTTCACACTGAGGATCCGGGATTCGAACCCCGGACGCACCTCTGATTTTTCGAAGTTATGTGCGTATTAGAAATTAATTATCACTTGTTTTAACGGTGAAAGAAAACATCATGAGGAAACCTACACATCTGAAAGTTATCTTAAAATTCTCGAAAGAGTGTGAAGTCTATCAATCCGCACTTGGTCAGCGTGATGGACTATGGCTTCACCCTTATTCTGAGAGGAGACCCGTGCCCAGCGGCGGGACATTAATGGGTAGATAATGATGAAATGCTATACAAATGTTATAAGTATGTGCCGAAAGCTCTTTGACTCGCTGGCGACTAATATAGATTACATTAGGCGCCATAACTATTACCATGCTTTATCGCGTTCCATGATTTTTTTTACCAACGTACCTAACGTATTAGAAGCCGGTCGAATTGTTTTCAATTCTTGTGTTGTCGACGAGCTTTCACGCGTGTTTTATACAACAAAACGTAAGGAATTTTATATTGCGGAGTTTTATGTTGAGAGAGGGCTTAAATATTATTTTTACCTACCTAAGTGGGTGGAAGAACTCTTATTTGTTGTTTCGCGTGACTTCTTTGCGTTGGTTCTAGAGCTTCTTACGTGCCGCTTACACGCAATGTCCATTTTGTGGCCAACACTTAGGTCTATAGTCTTGTGTTGGTGCTAAAACTTAGCTCACAGCTTAGTTTTTATTAACTCACTTTGGGTCTTGTCCGTTGAGGTGGAAATGTGTAATTGATTTTAAACTAACTAACTAACTAGCTAGAGACTTGAAATTTTAAATATAGTTCAGGATGGCATTTGGATGGCAATGCAAGAAAAGGTTAATGGTTAATGAAAACGTTATATTTTAATAAAAATATTTTTTTAACCCCATTTTATTAAATTGACCTGGATGTGTCTATATATCTATCAATGTAACGGTTTCTTATGATTCAATTTTCAACCACTTCTAGGTGACTGAATATATGAAATTTTGCGCACGTATCAAGACTCGCTGATAATGCAATAATATCATCACTATGGCCTCGTATTGTCACCATGATCGTAGACTCATGTTAATACACCGCCATATCTATGCGTCTCCTAGTAAATGTATAGCAACGACTCCTTGAAACGTGGTTTTTTAGTATTTTGACTTTGACTGCGGCGGCTAATATACGAAACAATCCTCCCGTGCAGCGCGCAACACAATAGGCGTGTTTTTGTATGGCGGCACGCACCGTAAGCGTGCGAGCCGCACGGATGGCTCGGACAGTAAAACACGACAGATACGTTTGCGCAGTCAAAGTGTTCTATGATTCTTGTTTATTCGCCATATTAGCTCAAAAAAAAACATAACTGCTGTATCTGTAAACAATACTGATTTTTATTTACTTTCGTGTGGACGTTATTAAATATTTATATCGTTAAATTTAAGGTGCATATAGTTAAATTAAAATCTATTTTCATTATAACGATTCAATAGATATAATTTCACATTATATACTAACATAAACTACAACTGGCTTTATGTATTCTTTCGAAAGTTTTACTTTCGGGACGAGGATATCAATAACTTAAATCATGAGTCGATTTAAGTGATTGAAATTGAAAGTAAATTTAATTTTCCAAAAATTAATAAAATTGGTTTGTACCGATTTAGGATTTATGGGCGGCTTTAATTCAAAGCGATAAAGAGAACAGTAATATTATGATAGTGTATATAAGTCCACAATCGTTATCAATCCCTATCCCGTAAGCAATATCATATTGTTGGTACTTTATGAGTAATATAAATTGTGAGAAATGTATACGAAACACTCGATACTACTTACGTAAATTGAAAGGATGATAATCGCGTTATATTTGTACCATTTTCCTTATGTAAACTAAACGCTGAGGTGTATCTCGTGTGAGATATTTTTTAACAATAATACGTTTATAGAATACCTTTTTTATGTTATTAATATTTGTTTCTATACGTATTCGTACATAATATTAGTATGGATGATAATAATTACGACACCATATGCCCAAGACATCGCATCGCCAGCGTATCGCATTGCAGGAAGTGACCAATATCCGACAATAACCCTTCATAAGCTTTACTTATACTGTCATTCTTCATGTTATTCTGTATTATCGGTAGTAGTATCAGCATTTTGAGTCGTTAAATTATAAATAAGGCAGGTCAAATGTTCTGTCCTTATAAAGATTAGCTACACTAGAGTAGGTAATCTTATATATAAAATGTAACATGCAGTATGTACATAGGTATGCGATGTTGTAAAAAATAAATATATACTAACCAAAAAATTCTTAACATTTTTTATAACATTTATTTTCTAGGAAATAATTATTTTATTTCTCATAGACCATCTTACACTTCTCTAAAACTATCATATTGAAAAACGATGTTCCCTACACGTATTTATAATTTTTATATTGGACTATAAATTTTAAGATCGGCTCTTTACAGAGAAAGGATAAGCCGGCCCAAGGATGCAGCGTATTACATAAAGTTATTCCTTCTGCTCATTAATCTTAACAGTATACATTTTTATGGGAAAAATATTAGAATTTTTATTTTCTATGTCTAATCGCATCAATAAATCAAATTTTATATTACAGAATGTAACTTTCATATCGTATTATAATTCTTTGGTACAGCTTCAGGCATTCCATAGTGAGCGACAGCTGTTTACACCAGGAGTACACAGCTGCAAAAGTTAAAACCTCATTCTGAGTGGAGACACAAGACCGTTCGCGGAGCCATTAGGTTTAGGGAGGAGACATTAGTTTTCCCAAGAGACCAGATATATGGTTTACAAATGAAACTAATTACTATATAACTGAAGTCTATGAATTACTCATGTCGACTAACTACACAAAAATGAAGCACAGGTAAAATGGCGGTCGTTCAACTTTTAAAAATACTAACTGATTGACCGAGCTACGTTCAGAGTTAGTTATATGCTGCGGGTATATAGTATGTAGATACGTGGGCGACCGAGCTTCGCTTTTAGTGTTTGTCTTGTCATTGACCAGAATTTATTTAATAAGCACAAATACGTTAACGCCATCTCTTGGGGTTCATATCATACTGATATAATGAAAAAATAGAGAATTTTAATGTCGTGTAATACTGAAGTCGTGAATGATTGTTGATGCCATGTCATAACTCAGTATTACGAAATTGAAACTTTAATTAATTGTGTGAAACGTTTTTATTTTGTGATGACATCTATCTACATAAATTCGGAATGTAATACATCTCAATCCGAGATATTAAATGTATTATTAGATAAATGGTACCTATAAAACTTATAAGAAAAAGAGAAAAACACGAGCTTATTTTTTCAATCGATCCCGTACCGATTCTTTAGCGCGACCATCTATAAACCCTGTTTTTATCGGGATACTGTCTTTTTGATTAATCCAAAGGAAAAGTTATAAAGTGACAGATCCTTATATTGAATTCAATTTCTGCCGATCTGATAGTGAAATTGAGTCGTCGGTCTGATCTTTCTATCAAAATTCAATCAATTTGTGGCTGCTTAGCATTTTTCATTGTACCCGATTTTATCTTATTGGCATCTTATATTCCTGCTCTAGTTTGATACATTTAATCGCATCGAGTTGAATGTGTAAAGGCTTTATATGAAGTGTGTATTGATTATCACGAAATCAATGATCAACAATCCTCTTTGACACAATATTGAATATTGTTTTGTATTAATCTCATTGAGTCATATTACTTTAAAAGAATTTATAATGCAAATAGAATTAGAATTTGATTTTTTTTTATTATAATTGGTAAAAAGTATTTACTAAACCTAATCTTTCTTCCCACAGTGTTCTCCAAAGGACAATGCGAGACTGGGCAATATCGCTTCCTGGGCAAGACGGGCGGCTACGCCTGGGTACAGACCCAGGCCACCATCATCACGGACAAGCAACAGAAGCCAGTCAGTGTGGTCTGCGTCAATTACGTCATCAGGTAAGTTTAAGCATAAGCAAAATGTCAAAAGAATATTTCATAAGTGTTTGTATTTCAGGTTTAATGACATATTTATATATAAATGTATTTGCCACAATTAAAATTAAGTTAAATGGGACATTTTGAGCCTATCAAAATTAAGGTAAGTAAATTCCAAGGTATATTTTATTTTATTAAAATCTATAAGGTCTGCCGCTCGAGTAGCGATCTTCTATGTAAAAATTTGTCCTAACCTCGCTGTCGTCGTCGTACATATCTTCAATAGTAGTACAAACGTCTTATCTTGATGGGCCACTCCTTTAACTCCATTAAGAGCCCTTTCATTAACATTATTACGTAACTGCCACTTTGGTTATTATGAATATGAATTACGATAAAGTAACTTCTTTATCGTAATTTAAAAATATCAGCGTATGAGTAAAATTTTACTGATTCAGTTGAATCAGTAAAATTTTACTCATACGTTGTGCAACGTATATTATACGCTGATGTCATTACTGTGTAACTGCTTGTTACCAATCTCCTTTCCGAAAGAGTCAGTCCATTCAGTCCATCGCTGGTAAACAGTGGATTGATAGTTTTCACGCCTTCGAGAACACGAAGATCTGTCTAGGACGCGATGCCGTATCGGTTTCTTATAATTTTTCCATTTAATCCATGTGACACGCACATTACTTCCAAAAATGAGTTTTAGAACCAGCATGTGAAGCTGAAACGCCATTTAATGGGAAAATCATTGATTTTCTTTTTTAGAGCGCCAGAAATATCATTTCTAAATATTAACTTATTCTAAACTTGCGTAGAAAATGTTTCATATCTGTATAATATACTCGATTTAGTATTAATATATTTGCTTTTATACAAGCTGCGTAGCTTTTACCAGTCACCATAACGGAATTGTCGGCATTACATTTTATATCCCTCTGAAAAAGTAAATCCAACAAAATTTGATTTCGTTGGACGTTCTTGCGTAAAGTAATACCCTTGTCGGCTCACCCCCAGTGAATGCAAAGTCTTAGTCTCGAAGTGAGGTCGGTCAATAAAGAAAGGTGCCTCGTAATCCTTTGATCGTGCACTGCGGTGTCTTATGTAACAATTTGCCCTCCGGTAACCGACACTGCAGTGATTCTGGGCAGACACAAAGCCCTTTTTTCTCCGTCATTTGTTTTATGTTCAGTTATAAGATTTAATTAAAGCCGGTCGCTAGTTTTGTTTTCTTTTGGGATACAAGCACGTAAAATCATTTTATAAACTCTTAAAGAGGATTTAGCTTAAAACCTTTGTATTCATTTTTTTTTTTTCATTATTTTATGGAAGCTAAGAGCATCTTTAAGCATAATTGTTATTAAATGATCTACATTAATAGGTATTTGAAAGTACTCTCATGACAAGGATACTGACGATTGTCGTCAGTATTTCTGTCTGGTATCTGGAGGTCGCGTTCGATTCCCAGCCTGGGGAATTTCAAAATGGTTTGTTATGGGCCCGGGAGTTCTTTCAGTTATTTCATTTTATGGGCACTCACAACGCAAAGAACAATGTATGTAGTAGCTGTACACTTGGTGAACTAAAGTAAAAATTTTGTTAAGTGTTGGCCATCGTATATGTATGTAAATTATATCTAATCAAAGTTGCAATATACTAATATCAACATGTCAGGGGCGGCACTTTGGCGTACGGCTAAATTGTATTCACACATTGCTTGGCACCTGTGTGTTATCACACTGTTGGCTTAGTAGAATATTATCTATATATCAGTCTACGGGTTTCCTTTGTAATAGCTTGCCCACTCGGCTCCGCCCGTATGTACACAATTGCGTGGTTAGTCACGTCTTAAGCAGGAAGATTCAGCATTTGCTGGGTGTAAAGTAGCCTATGTGTGTAAGCCTTAAATGTCCTTTACGTGAAACATTTCTTTCAGACAGACATTTTTTTTTGAAAGATAAATACTGCTGGATCTTAACTCCCATGGATTATGTACAAGATCATCGACGGGTTAAATTGCATTTGATTTTGTCGTTCCGTACTTACCTACGGACACACGCTGGCAGGACTATTTGGAAATTGTCAGCAGCAAAGCAATACTTACCTCGGAAACGATAACCTAACGGACAATTTCCGAAATAAATGGCTATTACTTCTACCAATGATTGTAATTCATTTGTAAATGAAAATAAATAAGAAAGATGCTTTCGGTTTTAAATGAAATCTGTTTATTCGTCAAGTATCTGGTAATTTATTGCTATCATTAAAAGTGTAATCGCATTTCTGTAAAGATGTTTATAAGCTTTTATACACTGTTAAAAGAGTTCAAAACCACAAAAACGTTTCGTCTCATTTTGGCGCTATCAAATTTATATATAACACATTGTTAAGTGTTATGGCACAGTATATTTTACGTTTGTTTTTGTGGTGTTTTATTTTCTTTTTCCTCTTTAGATCTATCTATCTACAGTGTGTAGATATAGAGAAAGAATTTATTTCAGAAACAATAATTTTCAATATATGATTTTAAGCTAATATTATCGCGGAAATTATACATTTTTTATATTATGTATTTTATATTAAATATAGGCAATTCAAAAACCGCAAATCGTGAGTACTCGTTACATAATATAAAAAATAATTTTCAATTTCCAAACCGCCGCTATGTATATAGTTCACGGTGCTTTATGTTTACAATGATTTAGATTTTTATACACTCTTAGGAGACATTGGCGTTTCATTACATTTTTACGATGCCATTTCGCTATTATAACCATCGCTCTCGAGTTTCTCACAGGGCAAACAAGAAAATATTTTCGCTGAGTGATAGAGCGATTCGGTCTCATTTAATGTGTTCTCTTTATTCTAGTTACAATTCAGGCTATCTCGAGTTTTTAAACGGTTGTAACATATTAAAACCGTTGCGAAGGTTTCCTAATGGGCCGTGTAATGAGACAATAAAATTACATCTCTTAAACGTTCTGAAAGTTCCCCAAAGCTGAAGGGAATTTAAATTTATAAGTGGCGAGAGTAATGTAGAAAATCGTTAAATCTAAAAAGATTCCACGTAAAAAATTGCTGTACAAACACCTTATTAAAACTACTACCCAAGTGAGATAAGATAGATTAAGCAATAAATAAGAAATATAAAAAATAATTACACATTTTTTTAAGTTTAGCGTCGAATCTTTGATATTATCATATTTCACATATTAAACATTGGATGTATTTAATTAAATTACGGAATTAAATATATGTATATTATTGTGTTTTAGCTTTTATCATTTGTAAATACTAATTTCGAGATCGTTAACTTTAACGTTGATTCACGATATTCTTTATCGACATATGTAAGTGCTCCCGAAGTCGAATCGAGTTTTATAGCTCCATATAACCCTCTGGATTTGTATAGCTATAACCCCTGGGGGTCACGAAATAAATTATTTTACTTTCTACCTTAAGCATGTTGGTATAAACCTCACATTTTCACAAGCTTTTGCATGGTGTTTCTATTACATTTTGGTGTAGGTAACAATATAATTATTCTATAAAACAATATAACAATATAAATATTGATAATTATAAAGGGACCTTATGAGACTGTTTGCATTGTGTAACGACCCTCTTCACCATGCCGGTCTAACACCCAAAGGCTCCGGGTTCGATTCCCGGCCAGACAGATATGTAAATTACGAAGTTAGGTTCCTATTTTGGGTCTGAAGGTTTCTGTTCTCGTTTTTATATGTGTTCACAACATGGTACCTAATGTAGAGTGTTTATATTTCGAATCGCAGAACCAACGTATATTTGACAAAGCAATGTTTTGACTTTGAATTAATTCACGTATTTAAATTAAAACACATTTATATGCCGTATGTTATAATGAATTACATCTATACATTTTTTTCCTTCGAATCGAATACATAAAACAAAAGAATAACGAAGGATTTAAAAATGTTTCGTTTTCTTAACTAGACAATGGCCAGAACGAATATACATATATAGTAATTATAAAAATAGTTTTGAATACTAAACATTGGGCTCTAAGTGTAGAAATTCTTTAGTGTTTGTTAAACCCAAAAACTAATGGTTTAATTTGAATTTTTCTGTACCCACAGAACTATCAAAAAATCTTGATGGCCATAAGTTATGTGCAAGTCGTTCTAGCGTGAGTGAAACCACGAGGTAGCTAAAGTTATTTATTAGGTAATAAAAGTAGTTAATCTACGTTAATTTGTCGTAGGTATAACAATCGGGAAGTATTAATAGATTTAAAAGCTCTTAGACGATCAATTTAAAATAATTCACGATCAAAAAATAAAAGACCAAGACTTGCTGGTAATTTTTCACATTTTTTTATCTTCTAAAAAATATCAACATAAAAAATTAAAACGCCACACTATTGTAATAATAATAATCAAAAATTGCCACTATTTAAAAAACGAACGTCTGTTTTTGTCCCACTAGACCGAGAGGAATGTAAATTTGTCTCGTCTCGTATAATGACATAACTGATAATATTATCAACAATCATCAATCTTTATTGAGGATGGAAATTGTTGATCATGAGAAAGCAATTTCGGTCGTAACTACTTACATCTTCAATCACGTTGAAATGATAAAAAGAGAAAATTTCTGACTTTACTTTACTTTGTAATAATGTAGTAACAATACTGAAGTATTACATATTTTAAAGTTTATTTTTTTTTGTTGTACTTAGGTAGAAATATAATAACCCATCCATCCATTCATCTATAAGCCTTTTGAGGTCCACTGCTGGACATAGGCGTCTCCTCTGCGCCACGCCAACCGAGCCTGTGCCTTTTGAATCCAACGGTTTCTCGCTGTCTTCTTCAAATCATCAGATCACTTTGTTTGAGGGTTACCCTTTGCCCAGATGTGGTCATCACTCGAGAACCTTTCTTATTTGGCCAGCACGTTGCCACCTCAGCCTTCTAAGTTTGAGAGCAATAACGGTAAGCTTAGTTCGTTTACGGATTTCATCATTATATCATAATAATATCTCCTACTTAAATTAGTACTTATCAAGTTTAGGTGGATTGCTTGTCATGACTTCACATAGGTCCACTCCTACAGATCCTGTATCCTCAGTATCCGTTATTTTCTCGTTACTTCCTTCAGTAAACATAACGAAGCGTAGTCGTAATTTAAGGAGATTTTATTCCATTAGTTTTCGCTTCTTGGATATTTTATGGCGTATATATATCCAATCATATGTTTATTTGCTAATTGTTTTTTTGCATTTATTTTTTTGTGCCTACCGGGGCACATCAAATTATCGGTTACAATATTTTTCTTAAATCTACTGCCGGATCGAAATTGTTAGTCGTTGTTAGTTTCACTTCGATGCCACGTGTAATTCTATCATGATTTCAATAACACATAGTTTATTACGTGTGGCGACAATCACTTCAAATTGAATTCGATCATTTCTGATCAGGATCTCTATTACCGTTGCGCTATAAATAACCGACAATACTATTAAAACCTTGTAACCATATTATTTTCTTTGCGAATCGAAGAATTACATGTAAATAAAAGACATAGATTTTAAAAAGGCAGTGCGGTACTTAGTCTAAAATAAAATATAATAAGGCAAAATAAATATGTAATATATCAAAAAATATCGAAAATACTAATTGACATATTTGTAAAATAATAAACTGAATTCGGTAAAATAGTATGTGTTTATAGAGTGCTCAACTCTATAAAAAAACTTAGTTTTCTATTTTTAGTCTATGATAGATATATATTTTTTTAATTCCATCGATTACTTTATTTCAGCAGTGTATCGCATAGTTGTTTACGGAGGTCCAGCTCAATGATAGATTAATCGATTGACCTCAAATTAACATCACCATAAAGTATATTTGTCTCTAGCGTGATTAGTTAAATGGAAAATTTATCTTATCTATGTTGACTTCAGTTAAGAAAACAGCAAGCGCATCAGAGCATATGTTATCAGTTGCACAGAGGGTTGGCGGGTTATCTAGAATACGGTTGCTATGTATCGTCTTCCTATGATCTTGCCCTTCATCAGTTACGCGTATCGTGAAAATCTGTAATAGTTTCTAACTTTTAATTGCTCAAGTGCATCAATTGTAGCCCGGCTTGTTACTATAAATTGCATAATATATTTATTAATGTTTTATAGATTTGAATGTACCTTATTTCATTTAGAACTATATTTGTAAGTACAGATAATATGAAAGGCCCGTTCATTAAAAGTTCTTAATTTAATTCGGTTTATCATTCACTTAGCGCCACGTTGCTTCTTATCCGGTATCCACCGAGGACGCCCATTTTGAGCCCATTTACAACAATTGGATTAACATCTAAATCTTTTAAATTAATAAGCTCTTCAAAAATAATCTCACTTTGAGAAGTTAGCGCATGAAATTTTAATCTAGGGCACGTTTCTGTTTTATATCAAATTATACGGTTCATAAGTTTTAATTAGTTTGTATTTTGGGATATTTTCAGTCCTATGTTATATGTAGAATCAAACATGAACATTATGACGTTCCTGTGTTATCCGTGATGAATAATATATTTTTCATTCTCTTGTCAGAAAATGTATGGTAAAACAATTTAGTAGACCAATCTACCGACTACTACATGACATTAGTAACTTAGTAGTAATAGCAAGGAACCTTGTCTTAAGTAACGATAAAGATAAATTGAAATACAATCCAGAATAAAGCGAAAGGTAAAAACCATGAACTGATTAAGTTATAGCATGTAAGACACGTGTCTTATAATTTATGTATGGAACGTTAATTGAATCTACAAAAGGGTTAGTTGAATTGTGTAACATTCAGTATTTATTCAACAGATTTACATTAGGCCAGAGTCTCATACTCAATGTGTGAGTTGTAAATCAATCTGATTGTACCGCAACCTTAACACTATATATAAGTCCCCATAATTTTTATTTTTAAATTTTTTTTAATTAAATCGTATTCCAATATTTATCGAAGATATTTTTCGGTGTAAAAATAAGCGTTATCTCCTGTAAAAGGTGTTTAGAGGTCATTATAAACTTCTATAAGTTAATGAGCATTTTTTAAACAATGAAAATAAACATTGATCCTAAGAAATAACAGTAAATTCACTTCGATTTTATTTATTCTATACACACAAAAATATGATGTGGCTTTTATGTATTTAAAGAAAATCTTACAACTACATGTAAATATCTTATGTCAACATCTAGAGTAAAATAAACTTGGGAGCATTATCGTCGAGCACCTGTAGTTCACATGAGATATTTTGGAAAATTTCCAAATCTTTTATTAGTATGGTATAATACTTTAAACTTGTACAAGTTATTATTGCCTCCAATTTTCAAGGTGGTGTCAATTTTGTCACGTTGAATAACCAACGAACGAAAATTCACATTCGTTCTGAATATCTATACAAAAGGTACAATTGATCTGAAATATGATCGGCAGTGAACAGCGCGGCAAATAATTAAAATTAAGGAAGTACATAAAACGATTAAATACTTCCTGTGTGTTGACGTTATTTCTCGAGTTTTTTTATTTTTTTATTTATTGATCCAGTATTTGCCCTGTTCTAGGTTAACGCCTATAATCAAGGTTTCGAAATCAAGAAAATAACAACTAAATTATGGGTACCTAACAATCGATAAATCTTACATAGTATAAACCCTTTAACCATAAGTGTACAAAATCAAGGCGACATCGTGCTACATAAAATGTTTATTTTCATGCAATATACGTTTCAATGCAAGAAAGCGTGACTCTACATAAAATGTATGTCCACTACGTTCAAAGGGCCACATGTGACTATTAATACAGTTTAATCGTGTCTTGGTCGGTGTTAACGATATCTAACTCTCGATTATCTTTACACCTGCTATAAAAAATTAAATATAAAACAGTATAATTGTAGATAACACACCGATGTCACGAAAATAAAAATGAAACGCCGACTTTTTTACGTTATAATAATTGTTGCATTCTATATTTTTCACACATCGTTTGGAGCGAAGAATAGTCTTTTGTTTTTCTTTTTCCTTTTATATTTTAAATCCAATTTGGTTTTAAGTTGCCAGATGATAATAATAATAATAATATTGACTTTATTTTGTTTTCTCACCGCAATAATCACAAATCAAAAGGTAATCATTTGTACTTAATTACAAACTAATATAGTCGCCTTGTGAGAGGCTGGAGTCCGTACTAGATAGACTTGTATGACACAAAACACAATGAACTTAAGCTCAACTAATACAATGAGAGATATATAATAAATACACATCAAAATTGGGCATAACTTTATGTGTATATATGTATATGATTGTGAGTGTGAGTTTTCGTTATTTGTTCATTAACGTTCTGTGAGTTATGTCAATACGTATTGCTAGTTACTACTATAATATTTCATTACAATTTTAATAGTCCTTTGCCGTAGCTACTTCTGAGTAACTTCTTTGCACTGGTGTTATCATCATCAAATATTTGATTTTTTTTTAATTTATTTTCTTGCACGACGTGAAATCTAAACAACAATCAAATTTGTGCGAAAAATCGATCGTAAACAAGTCACAGGAACAAAGAATATCCTTTTATTTTGCGTTTTGTGAAATTTATATTGTAATTCGGAATGTTTCTTAAGTATTAACTGAAGAATAAAATAAAGGAAGAAATGATTTTGTCTTACGTACAACTCTTTGGGAACACTCGAGTTTAAACATCAAGGTTTTCGACTAGCTAGATATACAATTGTCATTACTTTTGTATCTGTTACATGTCGCAGACTATTAAAAATGTATACCATTTTTCGAAGCTTTGTGGTTAAAAAGTCAATATCCTCCCGGAAACTAAGAGAATTGTCAATAAGAACACCAAAGTGTTTAATGCAATCAGATCCAGATAAAGAAAGGCATTAATATAGCGAATATCGATAAAATGAACTGTAATGAGTAATACATTCAAATTTACTAACAGGCAGTAACATCTTTTTTAAAGTAAAGGTTATATATATTGATTTGTCAACACTGAGTAAAAGTTTATTTGTATTTAGCCGTGACAAAGCCTTATTGAACACTAATTGAGCGTATTCATAAACATGTTCTCACACATCAGCCTGGGATAGTAAGGTTGTGTCCATATGTTACCATTGGTAATTTTGGGCTTGCACAGCAGGTCATTAATATTTGTCAAAAATAATGTAGGAACTAATATACTGCCTTGGGGAACGCCGCTATATGTTTAAGTACTGTGATATGTCTGCATTTTTAAATCTTTGAATTATGTTGGAAAGATATGAAGTTGAGTGTGTTTAACGTTTAGAGCTTGTTGTTCTTTAAGTAGTAGCTAGGGCAAAATTGTCGAACGCTTTTGCTAAATCAAGGAACATAACCTCAACTTTCTTATTGCCCAGATTCTACAATAAAGACAGTGGATAAGCCGGATCGAACACCGTATTGTGAACTTGAGAGAAAATTATTCGCCTTCCAAAGATTTGTAACTTATTTACTCATTAATTTCCCTTAAGTTTTAGACAAAATACGTAATAGCAATGGGGCTATAAAAATTAAAATAAACATATAACCTCATAATATAGAAGTAAGGCACTTCCATTTTATTTATTATATAACACACAAAATAGAATGTTTTTTTATGTTTTCAAAGAAAAACTTGCAAATACATGTAAATATCTTTCAAATAACATCTGGAGTAAAATAAACGGTGCTCGACAATAATGTTCCCAGCATTATTGTCGAGCACCTGTAGTTCACAAGAGATATTTTGGAAATTTTCCAACCGTTCTAGGTTACCGCCTATAATCAAGGTTTCAAATTCAACAACCATTCATTTCAAATATGGCCACTTAACAATCGATAGATCTATCTTAGTATATACCCCTTAACCATTAGTGTATAAAATCACGGCGACGTTGTGATACATAAAATGTTTATTTTCACGCAATATGTGGGTCAATGCAAGTACGCGTGACTCTGTACATAATATTTGTATCCACTGCATTCAAAGGGCCACGTGTGACTATTATTAGATCCTAATCGTGTCTTGGTCGGCGCTAACGATATCTAACTCACGATTGTCTTTATACCTGCAAATCAAAACTTTATAATATACAAGTAAAACAGTGTAAATTATAAATCTAAATTTACTAATTCACAAGCTCGATTTGCAAACTGGCTCCACTTTTATCTGTGGAACTCACTAACCGTTGGAATGAAATTCATCAATCAAGGTTTAATATAAGGTATGCCTGTGGACCAGCATTCGAAGTATTGAAGTAGGTACTCCGACTGGATAATAATAGTGCGATTTAGATGCAAATATCAATAATACTGGTCTCTTCAATCCAGAAAGGCTAATCTGTATTCATTATTGGAATTAATACATGTCAATCCATTCTTCTTGTTGCATATTGTGCCCCAGTTGTTCGTACCTATCGCTGAAGTTTTGCATTAAGTGCTTGTTTTTAAATATATCCAGTGACACTCTAGTATGTACCAGTTCACTGAACCTTTTTTATTATTTAATCATAAAAGAAACTGAATACATAATATCCACATTACTATTTATGCTCTGTAGGGAAGCGTTGAACAAATTCATCGATAAATTGGGACTACATCACAATATAAACGAGTACCAAATATATTATTATGTCGTTTAAATATCCATAAGCAATAAGTCTACGGACACTTGCGTATATCGCTTATAATATCCTTACGAAACGGCTACATTGATCTATCTTAGTATCTCATTATATTTCAAATTATATCATGAAATAACAAAATAAATGGAAACCCAGTCTCTCCTGGATATTAAAACGTGGCACGGCGGTCGTCGGTTTATGCAACGTCGGGCGAATGCACTGCAACCTCCCTCCCTAGGTTGTTCACCCGTCCTTCCTACTACCTACTCCAACTAGAACATTGCAGTTTTCGTTTCAAGTTGAATGGGGAGCGTGGGTGTTCACCGGTTATCGTCCCGATTGCTACGTGCGCGGCGCGGTGCGCCTCTCTGAAACTACACTCGTAAACCTACTTGTATAAATACCCTTCATTTCTTTGTTTCATTACTGCGAATGCTAGCAGTATTCGCGTTTCATGTAATATTCAATTGGTTCGTTAAATATTTATATTGTCATCGATTATATAGTGTATATTTTAATTATAAATGATGATTGCTCGATGGCGAACTGAACTAAGTTTCAGTGCTTAACAGAACAATTCAATTACTCTAATTCCCATCAGTAAAGACAATTCTTGCTTCGCGTTGCATCTTACACGAAAATATTGCGATACATTTTTAACGGGAAGAGGGTCAATGGCTGTGACGTAACAGTACCCGTCATGTATACACGACTACCGACTCATTTGTATCTCGCGTGCCCTTGGCTCTTTATTATGAATGCTTCAATCTCCCTTTTGCGTACCTATAACGCCATGTTAGTTGATGCTAACTTCACCAAGTATTTATATTGTATATTTTGTTAATGTGTAAAGTACTATGTTAACTATATGTGAATAGTGATTTTTGTCTATATGAGCGCAATTCAGATTTTATTGCCCCATTGCATAGGCACAGGTCTCTTTTCAGAATGTAAACTGTTAGGCCATAGTCCACCACGCTGACCAAATGCGAATTGGTAGACAGCATACACTTTCGAGAACTGCGGAGAACTCGTGAGATGTGTAGGTTTCCTCTATATGTTTTCCTTTACCGTTAAAGCAAGTCATTATTATTTTATAATACGCTTATAACTTCGAAAAATCAGCGGGCCGTCAGGATTCGAAGTGAGAGTCCGGGATATTACCACTAGGCTGTCACTTCTAGTCACATTATTATTGTTCTTTGTTACATCATTGTCCCATTTGATATTTCTATCCAAACCGGTCCCCCAATCGTGTCATTAATTAAATATCATCCAACTACGTCTTCGGACTACTAAATACTCAGTCTTCGTATCTTGTAAGTCATTGACCTTATCATTATCTATCGATATGGCCCCACGTTCTTGATCACTATCCGGTGCATTGTATTACTGAACATATTTTATATCGAACAACTTGAGCTGTCATATTGAATAATTCTTCGTTTGTGTTATGTATCGAGGAGCTTTCTTTTTTTTTAATGTAAAGTAGCAATCGAGTACGTAAGACGTCTGATGTTAAGTGGTCACCGCAGCCCATGGACACCCACATCCAACTTCAAACAAAACCGAAGTTCCGTTTGAGATTGCTTATGGATGCGTCACTACTCCTGAGGACTATGATGGTCGCCTCGCTATGTGTGCCTGGCAACCGCACCTCCAACCGAAACACAACAACTGCTTTACGGCGGATTACGAGGGCAGCGGTGGTACTTCACCAGACGAACGATTGTTCTACCACCTAATGAATTTATTTGATGATACTTTTCGTATTGACATCAAATGATCATCCATACATAAGTATGACAGAATGAACTTCCTTCTGAGGTATTCCCGAAACGCTATGACATGGGGGCTTTTCAAAACAGGTGCAAAAAGAGCTCTACTTCAAAGCCGGCGATGCATTGGCGACTCCTCTGATGTTGCAAATGTCCATAGGCGACGGTGACCATTTTCCATCAGGTGGCCCGTCTGCCTTATCGCTGGATTGACTGCGCACAATATATATAGTATTGAAATAGTTATTCACGCCACTCTTATTAGCTAATGCATTGACGTTCGCCGTTTTGTTTTGTCATGCCCGCTACTAGCTCAAGTTGTAAAGTCGTTATACCTATCATATTTTTTAAGACTTCTGCGCAAAGTGGACAGAGCGCAAAGATTCGAGACGAGTTAGACGAGGTTTTTACGCTGTATCACTTTTTCACGTACATAAAGCTCCTATGCAAAATAAATTCTCCGTTCACATTATTTGCCAATATGTTCGTGTAGTCGGTCACGTAATCTGAATACACCGTCTGAACCATTACTATGTCAAATATTTTCCTTGTTTACTACGTGATGAGACGGATGTAACAAACGTCCGCTGTTTCGAGTCTGCGTAATGCATTTGCAAAGATATTTGAAACTGAATCAAGTCGAAGGTACGATCAATTCGTATATTTGTAAATAAAAAGTACCTGGTAATAAAGTAGGGATACCTTTTATTAATAACGCAAGACTAAAATAGTACAGTTATTGTATTATTAAATCAGTCGTTTAAACCGGCAAAGCCCTTCGAACTTAAGCCTTGCTAATATTTATATAGCGAGGCGACCATCTTTGTCCTCAGGAGTAGTGACGCATCCATATAAAACCTCAAACGGAACTTCAGTTTTGTTTGAGGTTGGATGTGGGTGTCCATGGGCTGCGGTGACCACTTAACATCAGATGGCCTGCACGCTCGTTTG